>JABCKT010000074.1:0-78818 GCA_018858115.1 Tephrocybe rancida
TCAGAAGGCTGCGTGGCTTTGAACAAGAGCGCAGGAGGTGGTATTGCAGAGAGTATGTACGGCTGGCTAACTGAAACGCGTGTGAGAGGCGAGTTCAACAATGATCACGTCAACATTGGTTATGATTGATTGTAACCATGTCATGACCGGGCCGACTGGTCATAATCGGGTCGTAATCATAGATAAAATTGAGATAAGATTGAGATTGAAAATGAGCCAGTTCGGAAATCTCCGACAACCGGCGCCGAGTCTCCGAGATCCCCCTTCAAAGCTTCAACGTTTCAACAGCGACAGATGACGATCTCTCATAATTACTTCAGGATACATGCCTGACGATGCGCGCGTTTCCCAAGATTTATACCACCTTGGGCCTGTTACATATATACCAACAGATAACTTCCGGGATATATCATATCGCCAGGACTTGCGATATTGACTGATATATTGAGCGCTTCCCACAAGCGATGTAGCCGTCAGCTTTGGGCGCGATCAGGCCACGATCAAATGCCCAATCTTTCAAACGCAAATTTATGGACCCACTACATACGAACCTTGGCTCGGTATTATCGTTGTATCGTGGGACTACTCGGCCAGGATTTAATTAATGTTATGGTGGCGCCAAGGTTGCGCCAAGGTTAAGGTAACGAAGTGTTCACGTGGGAGTATGATGGAACCGCGCCAAGAATTCGAAGCCCTCAAGTTGTCGCGGTCCATTCCTGATGCCTCTTCGTTCAAAACTACTTAAAAGTTCGAATTTCGGACCGTTGACACTCCTTTGAGCCCCCTCAGGCGGCTCGGACTCCAAAACTCCTCGACAGGAGTTATTACTTGACGATCTTTCGCTATGTTCCACTCACTGTCTTTCCCCACCTCCCTATTCCTCCTCCTAACTTCAACTTCTCACGTGTCCGCCGCGATCCAGGCATCTGTCGACCAGCTAGTAGCTGAATATGGTCTTTCAACGAGCACAACGCTCCCATTTCCTCGCACGACACAAACCACAGCAGACGCACAGAAGCTCATTGTCCAGGACTGGTCGCTTGGCAAAGGAGCCATTCAAACGAATCCTAACAACCTTGCCTTTGTGGCAGACCCATTCCCATCCAAACCGGTTTCCGTTGGACCTAGCATGAACGTGACAGGCCCCGTTCTACAGGCAACATACCCTCAAGGAAGCTTTTCGTCCGAAACTGGAGGCGCCCAGTTCTATAACTTATGGAACGCGACCGCGGGGTCCAAGTTCCAGACAATGATGGTTACATATGAGGTCGCATTCGATAACTTCTTCGACTGGGTCAAGGGAGGAAAGCTCCCAGGATTACGCGGCTCAACGAAATCGAACTTGGGTGGATGTAGTGGTGGCAAGGAGAAGGAATCGGCCACTAGTGACTGCTTCAGTACTCGTCTCATGTGGCGAAGGAGTGGTTCTGGGGAGAGTGCGTTCCTCCGAATTCTTATAAAGGTCATTGTTTCTGACACGCATTTTTCGCAGTATACGCCTCCATCCCTACTACCAATAACCTGTGTTCCCAAGGGGGTGTTAGCTGCGCGGCTGATGCGACGAGTTTACAACGGGGCTCTTTTGGCTTCGTCAGTGGCCAGTGCGTGCCCCTCTTTCATTTGATAAATCACCATGCTTATCGGTGACAGGTGGAATCGTGTCACTCTCCTTATTCGCCTCAACGATCCCCCAAACGTGGCTAACGGAAACATCCAACTATAGTTTGTCACTTGTTTATCGATCAAAGATCTTTGTTGAAATTTCTGTATGGCCCGTAGCTACAACGACCTCTCAGCGATTGATCAGCAAGGCTTGCAACTTCGAACAAACCCCCAAGTGTATCTCAACGGATTTTACTTCTCGTGCGTAGCCCCCTTCACTCTAATCTCTTTCCCCTTGACTTACAAAGTATCGTAACTAGAACGTTCTTTGGAGGTAAAATAGTCGTTTTCGCACCTCAGATGACAACGCTGACGGTGGTTGTTAGGTTCCGATAACAGTTGGGCAACACCGAACACTACCCATACATACTACCGCAACATCATGTTGTATGGTAGCAGTGCTGCCTCCAACCTCACAGGAAATGTGCTCAATGGTGCCGATAGCACGACTGCTTCAGGTCTCAAAATACTGTGCCTTGCATTGGCAAGCGTAACGGCTGCGATGTGGGTTTAGACGCTCGGATCAAGGCTCTCTTCTCGGGTTTGACAACGTATGTCAGTTAGTTATCTTTCGTGTATGTATACGGGTATGGACCGTATGGTGTAATAGTCACATTTTGGGATCGGAACGACTTGTAGTGAAGTTGACATGATGTACTCTAGTACCCAGTTGTGTAATACATAGAGAAAAACTTGGCGATCAAGTATCAATCACGAAGTGTTATGGGTGTATACTAGTTCTACCATTTCACAAAGGTAGATTCGGAGGCGCTCGCGTTCACCGACAACCTTCCTCTATCGTTACGCGTACGCGTTCGCATTAATTAACGTTAATTACCGGACACGGCACGTGATTATTCAGCACAGCCGCAAGCCCAAGGGTCCAGACATCTAGTACTACTGCCAGGAACACTCACTTCAACTTCGATCCTTCAACCTTTTGCCTTGTACTAGGGACCGGTTCCCAAACGCACTCTTATATATCTGGTCATGGTCTACCGACCATCTCTCCTGTACATTCTCCTTGTATCTACTCCGATATATGTCGCCAGCCAACAGGCTTCGGTTGAGCAAATTGCCGCTCAATATGGCCTCACAACCAGCACAATTCTACCTTTCCCCAGTGCCACGCAAAGCTCAACCGATACAGAATCACTTCTCGTGTCAAGCTGGTCACTTGGGAAGGGTAGGATACAGGATGACCCTAACAACCTTGCTTTCGTCGCCGATCCCTTCCCAAAGAACCCTACACCTATCCCGTCCGGATCGGACACCACTGGCCCAGTACTAGAGGCAACATATCCTGCAAACAGTTTTGGCTCTGCGGATAGTGGCGCACAATTCATTAATCTGTGGAATACGACCGATGGGTCCTCATTTCAGACCATGCTCGTTTCTTACGAGGTAGCATTTGCATCTGGGTTTGACTGGGTCAAAGGCGGGAAGCTTCCAGGACTACGGGGTGGACTGAACTCCACAGGATGTAGTGGAGGCAACCAGTCTGACGGCAAAGACTGCTTCAGCACAAGGTTGATGTGGAGAAAAGATGGCGAAGGAGAAGGTACGCGCCCAACATTCTTGTTTGACCCCGTACTCACCTGGAGATCTCTTCGCCAGTCTATGCATACATACCCACTCCGAACAACTTGTGCTCTTCAAATGGTGTTACTTGCAATTCAGACTTCGGTATCTCTTTACAACGCGGCTCTTTTGGCTTCGTTAGCGGACAGTAAGTCCTTTGGGCAATTGACAGTAGTTTCTTTTCCTAAAAGTGCACAGGTGGAACCGGATTACAATGCTAGTCCGCCTAAACGACCCTCCTAACGTTGCTAATGGCAATGTTCAACTCTAGTACGTTGGTCTCCGCAGTTTCCTTGGATACACAGTCGAGCTAACCTTACACTGAAGCTACAACGACTTAAAAGCCATTGATCAACAAAATCTTCAAATTCGTAGCAGTTCATCGGTCACTGCGAACGGATTCTATTTCTCGTAAGTGTTATTTTACCTGCTAACTATCCCACTGAATGTTATCGTCAATTGTTGTTACCGAAACGCAGTACATTCTTTGGAGGTAAATGGGCATCGTTGTAATTTATCTAACCCTTGGCTCACCATCTCACGTTAGGCTCAGACGACAGCTGGAAAACACCCACTGAAACCCATACCTATTTCCGCAACATTCGGTTGTATGCTGGAAGTGCAGCCTCTAACCTCACCGGAAAAGCTGTCAGTGCCGCCGATCGCACGACAACTACGATAGCCACTCCACTACTCCTGCTCATCGTTATTGGGTGGGTGGGTGCTTTGTCTATTATAATTTAAAGCAATGAGAGCTTGGACTCTTGCAATTGTTAGTTGCAGCATTTTATTGTCACTGGACTCATCCATATACCCATAGTCATTACTTCCTAAGTAAAGCTCTCCTTGTATATTCTCGTTCCGTTATGCCAAGGCCACTAGCACAGACTCTGAGGAAGACAAAATCGTGATTCTCTGAATAGCTCCCATCGATCGAGATCAGTGGCTGTGAAATTCGCCTGAATATTCCGTTGCCCTCAACTTTTTCCCTACTCTCGTCCACCGTGACAACACTCCAATGAGACCTATCTAACACCCTATCTTCTTACTATCGCATTTTGAACCGGACACATATACAACACATGTCCTCGTCGCGTCGCCAGCCCTCTCATAACGGATATTCCGAAGTCGAGCTGCTTTCTCCCAGTCATACAAACCCCAACGCTCATTTAGACCAAACTATGCCCTACCCTCCCGTTCCACCGACCCTAGAACGCGACCAATCCTCAAGTTCAACAGCACCACTATCACATGGGGAGCGACCCCCACAAGTGGTATTCGGCGGGAATGCAGAACGCGGGCCGCCCCCCGAGGGTCTACCCTACCATTCAAAAAGCCGCAATTCAAGTTGGGACCTCCTTGCAGGAATCAAAAGGCTAGAACACTCGTACGAAGAGTTTGACATGCGAAATGCAAGCCAGGCTCACCTTGTCTACGCTGATGGAGATATCCCTAAAAGCAAGGTACGCTGAGTGTGCCACATATATATACGCGCACAAAGCTCACAGGACGCGACATGTTTAGCTCGTCAGGTTCTACAACTATCTCTTGAACGTGTCGATTGTGACACGCTGGATTTTGCTCATTGTCCCTGTACTCGCCCTCCTCTGGATACCTGGCATTCTCTCGCTGACCGCGTATCCAAAAGCCACGGTGAGAAAATATTTTCGTAGAGTGACATTTGATAAACTCTAACTGAGGCTGTTCTTAGATATGGGGTGTTCGATTGTTATGGTGGAGTGTGTGGCTTAGTGTTGCATGGGGAGGTTAGTTTTCCGACATCGGTGCACACAGTTTTTGTTTAACAACTCCTGTAGGCTGGTGGGCAGCACTTGCCATTTCGTGAGTAAATTCCTTGCCGCTATGTTCATGACTTAATACATACTATCTTATAATAATACAGCTTCATCATGCCTCCGGTTTTGAGATCTACTATTGGCATTGTGGCAGTGGGGACCAGAAAATATATCGAGTGGATGCATGTTTTACATAGGTGAGTTACATTGTGGGGAACCAAACCCTCGCAGCTGATCGTTTGCTCTGAGATATATCGCTCTCTTCGCATGGACCCTGGCTATATGGATTTCTTGGGGTCCTCTTATTGATAACAGACAAGGACCAGGTACTGGTGACAAGAGTGTCAAGGCTTCTGATACAGCCGCGCGTTTGCTTTTTGCATTTTTCCTCTGTTCCGGGGTTCTCTTGTTTGAGAAATTCTCTATTCAATGGATTGCTGGCAAATTCCATGAACGATCATACGCCGGTCTGTTCCTTCCGGTTCCATGAAGTTGTGTGTGAACTGACGAAATAATGACATGTGACAGAGCGCATTGCTGACCAGAAGTTTGCTGTGAGGTCCTTGGTGACCTTATACCGTAACTCGACAGATATACCAGGAAGGTTGGACACCCTGCGCGATGGGCCGACGAAACGAGGGTCCGTTAACCCCAAGCGATTCTTCAAGAAGTTCAGAGAAGGTGTGCGCATGGCAGCGACCACGACCACCACGGCTTTAGGGAATGTGGCTTCGGAAATTGCGGGGAGGTAATAATGCCAAAAATAATCTGTCGATGGACATTCGAACTTACGCGAATGGGCGCACAGCTCTGTTCTTCAACCGAACTCCCCTCAGGCGATGGTGAAGACCGCCTTGGAGTCTGCCAATAAATCGAGACTGGTACGTCATAGTGGATGAGCCGTTGTCAGGTACTGCACATCTACTCCGAAATGAGCTGACAGGTTCACTTTAGCTTGCCCGCCGGCTGTTCTACTCCTTCGCAAAACCAGGCGCTGAGTATCTCCTCGTAGATGACCTCGCACGCTATTTTGAAGTTCCTGGGGAAGCCGACCACGTGTTTTCTCTCTTCGACAAAGATATGAACGGAGATGCTTCACGCGATGAGGTAGAGATGGCGTGCCTGTAAGTGGAAGCTTTTCAGACGCTCCTCGGTGCCGGGTACCCGAGATGCTCATCGTGGCTCATCATTGTTACAGGGAAATACATCGCGAACAACTGTCAATCGAAAATTCTATGCAGGATCTCGATAGTGCGGTGGGACGCTTAGACAATATACTGATTAGTGTTTATGTCATTGTCGCTATTCTCATCATTGCTGTCGCCTTGGTGGGCCTGCTCGTTTTCTTTTTTCCTGGTTAATCCTGATTTTCCCATTTTAGGAAGCACAACTCGCTACACTGATCACGGGGGCTGGTACCCTTATTCTCGGTCAGTGGCCATATTTTCCGAGATCTTGGGACAAACTTAATCTTATAATACCCTACCCCACTAGGACTGAGCTGGCTCATCGGCGGAAGTCTGCAGGAAGTCCTCACGAGCATCATCTTCCTGTTCGTCAAACATCCCTTTGACGTCGGCGATCGAGTTTGCGTGGCCAAAGAGAACTACACCGTCAAAGAAATTCGCCTTCTTAGTACCGTGTTCCTTGATTCCAACAGCACTCTTGTGCAAGCCCCCAATACGGTACTGAATACTATGGTGAGTGATTTACTCATCAACCGTAGAACGGCATTGCTAAAGTAAAATCAGTTTGTTCAAAATATTCGACGTAGCCCACAGGTAAGATCCGAGAGCGTCCCTAGAAGCTTATTCTTATCATAACCACAGATGTCAGAGACATTCACCTTCGATGTCAGTTACGCCACTACATTTGAAGATTTGGAAAAATTGCGGGACAAGATGCTGGGCTTCGTCAAAACAGAACGGCGTGATTATCAACCCGCCTTCGATGTTGTTGTAAAAGGTCAGTGTCATCAGAGACGCACAGTATTATGTTTGAACGAAATCAACGCTGATGCATCCACAGACTTCCCGGCACAAGAGAAGATGACGTTGGCAGCTGACATCAAATACAAGAGCAACTGGCAACAGGGCAGTCTCAAAGGTGAGACAAACTGAGTCGATTCAATACGTAAGTTGTTCATTCGGCTTATCGCAGCGAACCGGCGAAACAAGTGGATATGTGCGTTAAAAACAGCTCTTGCCGAGCTCAATATCTATGGCCCTAGTGGAAACCCCGATGCGAAATCGCCTACAATGCGTTACACCCAGGTTCCCTATGAGGAATTTAAAGCCAAAGAACAGCAAGAGGCGGAAACAAGCTTTCCGCAGCCTAGTGGGTTACCGCCTAGTGGCTGGCAACTTGCAGATAACAATGGTATTCTTGGTAAGTCACCATATCCATGGTTCGAAGGAAGACTGACGACATCACCTCTTTTTAGTTGATGAGTCGAACAACATTTTCGGTGAAACTAACGAGGTATGCGTCCCTATATCTACCCGGGGGGGGCAAATTTAACTATCTTCATCTTAGCTCTACATGACAAACCCAAGGAATCTCTCGGAAGGTCCTGGCGGTAATCTTCGGCAGCGACCTCCGGCTCCTTCAATGCCCATACCAGGCACTGTATCGTCCGGTAGCCGCCGCATTGATGACATTGAAATGGCAACGCGGCATTAGGTCCTCTGTTGGCAGGCTGTAAGGACTTTGGTACTGTGCATTCGCTCGTTCCTACTATAGCAGTGTTTGACAATCCATTGAATGGATTTTTTGAACTGGAAAGAACCAACAATTTCGACACAATATGACCAAGATACAGACCTAAGTGTACGAGGAAGTTGGTTGCAGAAATAAGTAGGCCGTGGCCATGCGTCAAGCAAGAAACCTCGTCGTGTATAGCTCCGCAGAAGGGTACATTTGGGAAAAGTGGCTTTTGTATCTGCTTCGCTTGAGACCGAACTTGCCGCCAAGATATAAGAAAAGTTGGCTGTTTAACAGAAAATGATATGATACAAAGTGCAGTAAAGATCTAGCGACAAGTACTACACGTTCCACCCGTTCGCCTGTTGTTCTGGACTTCCCCATCCAGCACTCGCGGCACCTCCACCCCATGCGCTCGTGGCGCCCCCAGTCCCACTAGTCGCAGGGCTTGAAGACCACGCGCTGCTAGGGGCTCCACGGGACGGACTTGTAGCACCGCCCCACCCGCCGCCGCCGCCTCCAGCCCCCCATCCTCCGCCACCGCCGCCGCCTGCCCCCCATCCATCGGCAGCGGTGTGCCCATTGGCCTGTGGTTCAGCCCCCGTGAGCGCGTCCAACTCGGGTTGGGATTTGAGCCCAAGGATCAGATTGGCTAATTTGGTTTGCAGTTCCGCCAGGCCCTAGAAGAAAGAAGCATAAGATATCAATGACACCGGAAGAACGTCGACCGGACCTTCATAACGACTTCTTGCGGACCTAAACTTCCATCGGTCTCAACTTCGAAGTAAAACTGCCGTGGTTGCGCGTTGAAATCGAAAGCCTCGTTATCGCGTGGGGCTTCCTCTTCTTGAGCGTTCGTGCTGAGTGGCCATTCTTCCCGTTCGTCTTGTTCGAACCAATGTGTGGTATGTCGCAGTTTGTTGTAAGGATCGTACTCAAAAGAGACGGCGGAACACGGTGACCATTTGGCATGCTCTTTGGCAATGCCCTAGATATCGTCAGTCAAGACTCGATACAAAGGGCCGCGGGTGACGACGTACCTTTTTCGCCACACATCTCAACTTCAGTTGCTGCCCTTTGCGTATCTTACAAATCAATATGGGGGCAGAACCATCGTCTTAGCTGAAATGAGCAAACAATTTTTTTTTAAAGAACCACGACATAAATAGCCTCACCTTTTCCAACAGGCCTCCCAAAACCCTCGCCGCGTTTCGACAACTCCTCCCCAGGCTCCGTGTCTTCCGCCCAAGTCCTGCTTACTCCCGCTGGGATAAGATCTAGATGGTGACTCGTTACATCCATCGTAGAGTCGTCATTGCATTGAACGTTGAGAGTTAGCATCATGGAGCATGAATCGCACCCAGCAAGGCATGTACAATCCTGATGGAAGCGTTGGTCTAGGGTATGAAGCACGCGTCAAAAAGAGCTTGCCCTCGTATTCCGTATTGCTTCGTCACAGTTCGAGCTGCCTAGTGGCACCATTCCTAACCGATGCGCAATGAATTCGTCGGGTAGAACAGTTGTATTGATTTCGATTTCGACCATGTCAATAGCTGTGTTTCCTGCTTAGATGTGGCATTCGAAAGGCAACCTAGTCCGTACCAACTGTGGGTATATCTGCTATCATGACTCTCCGAAGAGAGTTTGCAAAGCTGGATGAAGCATTGTTTCAATACCTGCATAGAACTGAACCGAGAATTGACCCACGCAAGATCAACATTTTTTAGAACAAAATTCACTCTATCTTTCTTGAGTTCGCGTATGTGTACCGTGGGTTCGAGGTCGTCATGTCCCTGCATTGCGAAAATAAGAGCCAGAACACGCCGTGAATATTTCAAGCAAGTGAACTTTCAAGAGAAAGTGGTTAACTAATAACCAAGGTACTAATTGTCAGATTTCATTGTAATGTCCTGTAATTTCAATAGAAACAAACAAGACGATTTCTCGGTGCTGGGCCACTGCATACAACTTTCGTGTTCAACCCTGTTACAACTCATTCAGGACGTTTTATCATCTCGGTTAAGATCTTTCAACAACTGTTTGAGGGCCCTTAAATTGACGCTAATAGATTTCATCATGCTCGACTGCTCAATCGCTACTCTTTCTCTGTACTTGTGTTACCGCGGAATCCCTCGGATGAGAAATCTCTTCAATGATCCCATTTGAATTCAATTTCAGTGCTCCAATCTTTCTCCCAGGCAGGCGTGCTTCGCAGTAGATGGTGCGAAGTATATCCAAAGCTGAAGTCATCGATTCGAGAGGCTTTTGTGGATCCCGAGGCCCAGCGAGGCTCTCGTTTTCTTTCTTGTTGTGCCTGGGCAGCCGACTCGCCGAAAACATAACGACAAAAAGCTGCCTCTCGGGCATATAGCACACGCTTACTGTTCTAGGTAAGGTGTCATTTAGTCATTCCCAGTGTATTTTTTTTAAATAACTGAACTTCTCACCAAGTATGTTGCCAGTTATTTTAAGAACGGCTAGCTACAGCGAGCTAGTGGCAAGCGACAACATTTCGGCACATACGACTACCGAATGCAGAATCTCGATACATTCAGCAATGAGGGCCGCGATGTGTGGAGATGGGTATAAAGTGATACTGCCACCAGTCGAAATTGTCTGTTTCGTAAGCGCCGCTCTTTCATCTGTTTCCTCGTCTAAGCACGACCGTGCAATACTCAGATCCAGATTGTCCCACCTTTTGAGATAAAATATCCTGTACTGGTGTGTGTTCCTGGCCATTCAAATATTCAAACGTCACCATTTTGACCGGGATTGTTCAGATTGCAGGCACTCTTGGCGAAGCTGCCGTATCAGCGGGACAATCGTAGACAACTTCTATCTTCGGCTATTTGCCCTTGATCAGTCTGATCGAAATGAGATCGTCTTTTGAGTCCGGAGGCGTGTGTGCACCACCATCCGCAATAATCGCATCCGAGGATGCCTTCAAGTTGGAGAAGCACTACTTCTCTGTCAATACAATCTAGAGCCTTGCAGGCTTGTTGGCGGTGGGATGTACTTATCCTTGACCAGGTGGCTCCCAAAGGTGTACTATGAAACTTTACTCTCCGAGTCGTTGTAGCTTCGTGACGCACGACAAAGGTTACCAGTCTCCGGCCCTCATACTGGATGCCGAAAAAAGAAGCTCGACCGAACCTGCAAGTCGAGGATCTTGGGTAAAAGGGCCTACATGCGGTAAGCAAATAGAAACCGCGGGAACCATTCCTGCCGCGGAAATGTGAGAGGTCCGTCTCTCAACATCATTTGTTCTGTAATAGCCCTGACCGTGATAGTATTGGAGAGTTCCGTGGGCTGACAGCCATTCCCCTTGTGAACCAAGTGCGTTACCATATAAGCGTGTGGTCCAAAAATGAATGCGTGAATCTTTCGTTTACATTCTACTACTAGCCGATGTCTTGGACTCCAGCACGCACACTAGAGCAGAGTAACTGGGTCCCCCTTGTTCCAAATTCTTGTGTCATTGATAGCCATTTACAGCCGAAGCTATCCTCTGCGCGCCTGGCCACATTCATGAAGTCAAAACCATTCTCCTCGATGGACGGCCACAACGCATCTACAAGAATCTCTGGCCATCCGTTCGGTCGTTCTGGATATCCTCGGTCGAAAAATACAGGCATATGACATACATTGTTTTCGAAAACCAACGATATACCTATAATGAAATCCACCAACGAGCTACCAAGGTTGCTGCCCTCTTTCGCCACGTATACAGCATACATAAAGGTAGCTAGGTCACGCGCTCACTCCATACTGGATTGGCTTTGACGCCCATCTTTAAGGTGACAGGGTTGGAATTTGTTCTCGCAACTGTCCAGATTACCTAGTTGCTTTTTGGGCTACTCGTAGGTTTCGTGACAAATTTCCGCAGCGATATATTTCAACGCAGGTTTCCAGACCTAATTGGTGCTATCCCCGTTCTGACGAATGCGTATGCCTCATTCTCTTCTTACTTCCCTAGTGCTTATTACCTGACTGCCAGATGGCTTCCTCTCGAGCCCCTTCGGCATTGTCTGTCTCACACAGAATGCAAGCTAATAGTGCTTGATCCCGAACGCGCCGACAGGCTAGCACCTGCTGTAACACAAATCCTTCGAGAAACCCCGGCTACAGGTTTCCTAGTATTTGATGATCACGAGAGCGGGCGCCAATGGCCAGGCATGAGGTCTTTCCGCAAAGCTGTCCAAAATTACCGCGGTGGCAGCTCAGATATACTGGCTCTGGACCCTCACGTCCTGCCTGAAGACAATGCTATCATAATGTTCACGTCAGGTACGCCCCCGTCACCACGGATGCAGAGACGGTCTTTGTTGAGGACACTCCTGGGGCTAATAGGCACTACTGGCTTGCCTAAAGGTGTACTGAGTACCCAGCGTCAATTTCTATCAAATATCCCAAACGTGAGTATTTTTTTTTCCTCCACAGAAGCACTGGGCTCACCCATCGAAGGTTATGGTGGGGGGCTTAAGAGCAGGACTACGAAAAGGGGAGGATTACCCCGACCTTGATAAGGAAGACGACCCCCAGAAAGGTATACTGGTAGCAGTACCGCTGTTTCATGTTACAGGGACAACGAGCTTCACGGTAAGACCAAGGCTTCCTTTGATCCATCGCTTCCCTGACATTCATCCAGATGATGGCGACTGCGACGGGTATGAAAATCGTGTTGGCTTCAAAATGGGTTGTAGAAGAAGGTACGTTCTTCGCTGCCCCAAAACAGAGCCTTCGAATCCTGATTCCAAACCGCCACATCAGCTGTAAGGTACTTGCCACCCACTTTTGCCATTGGACCCAACAGTTTTATCTATGGCCAGGCTGATCAAGCAAGAGAACGTCCGCGTGGCGGGAGGGTATGTGCATTCCAGAATTCTAAATAGGAGTCTTCGCCTTATCCATGAATTCTTTCAAAGGGTCCCTGCTATGGTCGCAGATCTCACGGAAAGTTCACTCGCCGGAGATTCTTTGGATGGCCTCCTTTTTGGAGGCTCTCCCGCGCCTGATAGCCTCGTCCCAAGGGCCCGCAACGCGTTCCCGACAGCCACTATGTGCGTCATTCGTCTGACTTCTTGAACAAAATAGACCAATTTTATCTATGTGCCAGGATACAAGCTTATGGCCTGACAGAGACGAACTCCATTGCAGTCTCGGTATGTCGTGCTACAAGTCTCTTAAATAGACCTGCTCTCTCAACATTATCATAGTTTGCCGGTGAAGATTATACAGCTAGGCCTACCAGCACGTCAGTCAACCTCACCGTTTTGCGCGCACTCGGGATCGGCTGATATTGTTTCGCTTAGCGGTCGAGCATCTCCCGTGAACGAAATTAAAATTGTCCACGATGGGTTGATGATGCCTCCCGGCAATATCGGCGAAGTCTGGCTGTACGTGATTTCTTTGCCGTCTCAGGAACGCCACCAATTTGTCTTCGCAGGCGTGGCCCCAACGTCATGAAGGGTTATTGGCGTGAGCCAGGTGAACTCGGTGTACTTGCTTAAAACTGATATTGGCAAGTCTAACTCAACCTCATACAGCGGCCACTGAGAAAGTTATTACCCCTGACGGTTGGTTAAAAACCGGCGATCTCGGTTTCCTCGATGGGGAGGGTTTTCTCTATATCAAGGACCGACGTGAGTATATCTTCCTTTTCAACGGAATCATGGTTGACGTCACGTACCTTTCTTATAGTAAAAGATATCATCATTCGAGGTGGAGAAAACATTGTAAGCTTCCAAACCACGCTATCTTTCTGAGATGATAATTCGCCTACAGGATTCAGTATCAGTGGAGAACGCTCTTTATAGGGATCCTCGGATATTAGAAGCCGCGGCGGTGGGCGTTCCCGACGAACGTCTTGGGGAACTTGTAGCTGCTGTGGTCTCTGTTAAGCCCTTACACCAAGGCAATGTGACCGAAGCCAGTCTGATAGCACTGGCACGAAAGCAGTACGTTCGACATCTAAAGGGGCCTATGGATTGTTACTGACGCATGCCGCTATAGTCTACCCAGGTTCGCACTTCCCGTGATGATCGTTGTTCTGGACGAACCGCTAGGTGCGTTGTTTTCTCGCCGGGCTGCATAAAGACATGGAATCACCTTTCATCTTAAGAACACACACCGTCGGGGAAGATCATCAAAGGGGAACTTCGGCAGATCGCTCGCAGACAATGGGAAGCACGCCGCCGTAATGGAACAGCTCGGGAACCTCTGGCGAATCTTTAAGGAAAATCGAGTCGAATTAGGTCGAGTCATGAGGCCTAAAGTGAGGAGGCGGAGTATTCTGTATTTGCATATCCACGATAATACATACCCACATGTATCTCTTAACCTACATTATTATTTACATACTTGCGCTCGGTTAGTGCGCGCCATCTAGTCTCGAAACCCTCCTCCACTCGATCGTGAAGACAATCGTTAAACTCGAAAATGATATTGCGCCATCATCATTTCTCATTGAGCCGGCGGCCGCGGCGCAATATTAATATCCATTTTTACCATTACATAATCAGATATTTTCCAAATCGCGACTTCTCCGAGTCGAGAAACCAAAGGGTTCTCATTTTCTGGTCAAGCCATGTGCGTTTATCATGACCGATGAAGTTTCTCCAGCAGAGCCTACAGGCGCCTCAGATTCTTCATATGCTTTCCAATTTCGTAAACATCTCATCGAGGTCCGCGCACACCTAGCTGGTCTCAACGGCGACGACCCACCACCCTCATTCACCCCACCTATAGGATATTGGACTCCTTTGGAAAAGAATGCGTTTTTCCACGCGCTGAGCGTCCATTCGCGTCTCAGGCCAGACTTGGTAGCCGCGTCGATCAGTACAAAATCTGTGATAGATGTTTGCGCTTACATCGACTCTCTGGACGAGGCCATTGCTCGAGATAGGCGTCTACTTCTGCCACGGTCTGACTTGCCAGGTGCCATGGAGGTCTCCAATGCTTGGATCCTGAGAGAGGAAATTATGTCCGAGGACATAAGCCCACTTGATGCAGGATGGGTTAGAGACACACTGCTGTCTCAACGTGAAGAGGAAGTGACAGCCAGGAAGGCTGCCCCACAATCCGAGGCTGGAGCCACAGGGCATGGACCGAACAACGAAAATCTGGAAACCTGGGAGCACGATAGGAGGAGACATTGGCGTCGAGAAGATGCGCTCAACATGCTGGAATGTCATCATCTGAAGGTCATGGAACGGATTCTGAAAGATGCAGAGGGAGGCGATGTCGATGTAGAAGATGTTCATTCCGAGGATCAGGAGCCAGAGGAGCCCGGGCCCCTACCTCCCCCCGACGCTGAGCCTTCGGACCGAACTGCTCACGTCTCTATTATCCACGACGGGCTGATCGACCCTCGTCTTCTCCAGCTCTCGGGACTACCGGTGCCTGATCAACCTTTCATCGAAGACCCTGTCCCCCAACGGCACTTTGAAGCTCTGCCAGACGTCGAACACTCTCACGACACGCTCCCTGCGTTTAACACCGCGTCTTCTCCGCCACCACCCCATGCTCCCCTCGTTGTTCAGCCTTTAGACTACCCCCGATCGCCGAGCCCTGACAGTGACAGGGAAACCGCGATCGATCATTCAAACCTTAGCCCGGCGTCGCGCAGGCGCGTCCAAAAACGGCTTCACATGCGGCGCAAGCGTGCTGCACAGCGTGGAGATGCTGTAAATGAGGCCACAGTAAAACTTCGCCCGGGAAGGAAAGCCAAGCGACAACAAACTCTCAAACCCCGTGGAAAGCAACATGTTGCCCAACTCGAACAAGCGCAGCTGGAGGAGGGGGAGGGGGAGGAGAATGCTCTGATGGCCGTCGATCAGAATCGTGAAGAGGCTGCCATGTCGACCAGCCTAACGCCGCCCGAGGAGGCACCCCAACAGAAGGCAGAAGTTGGCGACGACGACGAAAGGCATGATAGCGATGCATCACGAGAACGACATCGCAATAACAGCGGCATGACAAAACCTTACAAGATTAAGAGGGATTTCGCGACCATGGGCATAGATGCCGATACCTTAATTGACGGCAACTTGGGACACTTCCATCTATCTGCTCTCAGCAGGCTAATGACGTGAGCCCTCCCCACTCTAGTTAGATTTTACATCGACCTCGATTGGACAGGTTCTACAAATCTGGATATGACATCAAAGGCTCGAGCACAGCTACCTCAATCTCCGCAGATACTATACGACTACTCTCCGCTATCCTCGTGGAATTTGTAACTGAGGCCGTACATCGATCTATCATCTCGCGCGAGCAAGAAAATTCTATGAAAGCTGGTATCAAGGTTTATCATCAGACCAACGACGACGTTCGTGTTCCATTCAGTCGCATGTGCTTCCTTCTGACCCTTGTTGCCGTAGATCACAGCCGAGAACGTGACGCATGTTTTGGAGATGATGGGCATGGTGGGCATGAGCAAGGACCAGTATTTTGCGCAATTACTAGGAGAGGAGACGCCCGAGCATGAGGAATCGGCTGAGGAAGACGACGACGACGCTGAAGATGCCACTGATGAAATCGGCGAAGATGATCAAGGCGACGAAGATGACCTTCCTGATGCAGAGAGACCGACTCTCTATCCCATGCTACTCCCACTCCACCGCGAGATTCACCCGCCGCTCGTTATGTTACCAAAATCCTTATTACCTCGCACCCCAGCTCGTTCTGGACCTACTCTTGCTATGGACGACAAATTGATACCTACAGAACCTGATAACGACGAAGTACTGGAAGAACTAGACGATGAAATGGCTTTAGATGCCGCAGACCAGGCACTTGCGTACGAATACGAGGCTGATCTTTGGAAAGTATTTGGGAAATAGACAATCTACTGGAGGGACTGGCAGATATATTGTGCATATAATACGGCTCTTAGTTACTGTACATAGATAATTGATAATAGCACCTTGGCAATATTAACTGTCTATAGTTTTGCGTTGGGCTCGTCCCGAACTCTTGCAATGGCCTTACCCCATGTCTCTCGTCGCTCGATGGCAGCTAGACCATCTGAGAGTGTCTCAAGGGAGAAGATCTGGTTATATGTTACAGGGACCGCCTTGCCAGATGCAAAGAGCCTGGTTAGGGTCTTGTCAGTACGGTTGTTCGGTGGGGTTGCTAAAAAATACGTACTCAAGCAGTGCTTTCCATACAGGTGGGATCCGGCTTTCTTCGAACTCTGATAATCGATGTTTAGTAGAGCAGGTAGGGCGATGTGATAACATCATTTTGACGTACTTGAGTATGCTCCCCAATGCAAACCAACAATAGATATGTTTTTAAGGAGCACGAGGTTCATAGGCACCTAAAATGCCTGATGTGTCAAGAACTATAACACTTGATTGAAGGCGCACGTACCTTCTCAATCGTTCCAGCCGCGAATCCAATAACTAGCGCTCGGCCTTTCCATGCGATGCATTTCAGAGAATCTGAATGTAAAATAAGCGACTCTATCGAGCACAGAAAATACAATGAACGTACCGTTGATGAGACCGACGGGGTCGTATATCACGTCGACACCCTTGCCTCCAGTGAGCTTCAGCACCTCCTTCTGCCAGCCGGGCTTTGAGTAGTTGACACCGAAGTCAGCGCCTCCATAACGCTTCGCAATATCTATTTTTGATTCTGATCCTGCTGCTGCAATCACCTTTGCGCCAAGAACTGTGGTTACAATCAGACATGTGTGGTCGATGGAATAGAGATGGAAGCACCCTTGGCTAGCTGCACAGCTGCAATACCCACGCCTCCTGCGGCTGCGGTTACCAGAATCCATTCGCCTGAACAATGTCATGCATGTCAGTTGCAAAGAAACTCTAAGTGTCATGGCCTGTTTACCTGGTTTCAATTCAGCCCGTCCGACCAAAGCTTCGTAGCTTGTAGGCCATGTTATGAAGAGGCCTACAATCCACCGATCAGTCATGTGAAAGCAGACAAAGCATGAAATCTTACCTGCGCCTTGGTCGTATGACATAGCGTCTGGGAGAGGCAATAACTGGTCGACATCCGCTGCGAACTTGTCCGCGTATGTCCCTCGACCTGCACCGAACACGCGGTCGCCTGGCTTGAACGGGCAACCCTGGGGAATCGGGGAGTCCTTAGCTATCCTCCCTGCAAATTCTGTACCAAGAACAAAAGGAAGTGGTAGTTTGATCTGATATTTGCCCTGGGTTTGCAGAGTCTAGTTTGAATGTCGATTAGGCGCCAGATAATCTGCAAGCTGTAAAGAAACCTACCTCGAAGAAGTTGAGGCCGGCGCTGTAAACGTCTACGAGTACCTGGCCGGGACCAGGCTTGGGTTCTGGTATATTTGTAGAGAGGGGAATCTGAGAGTGGTGCTTAAGCTCTGAAACGACGAAACCGCGCATTGTTCTGAGGAAAGGATCTGTGTAGACGGTTGATGCATTACTTGGGATTGTGGGGAAATAAATAAGAAGTCCGGCTAAAGGTCCGGTTGTCCATGAGGCCGGTTCCGCGTTGTCTGCATTGAACGTGATAGCCAAGCAATATGCATTTATCGTGGCGCGTCCATTCCTGCGTTTTTGATCGCGGCTCTTCACAGCTTCCTCTCCTCTCCACAAGCAGTTCGAAGCCAGCTCAGTCGATCCTATGCTGGGTAGGCCTTTACCTTTCATTTCATTATAGCTTCTGACTTTCTATAGTTATCGGCCTCACTGGTGGGATAGCCACTGGCAAGTCCTCCGTTTCCAAGCTCCTGAAGGCAAAGAAGATCCCTGTCGTCGACGCCGATGTCCTAGCGCGCGTAGTTGTCATGCCTGGCACCCGTGGTCTCAAGAAGATTGTCAAAGAGTTTGGCACGGAGGTCCTTCAAGAAGACGGCAGCCTAGACCGCAAGAAGCTAGGAGAAATCATTTTCAACGACGAAGCCAAACGGAAGAAGTTGAACGCTATTGTGCATCCAGCTGTTAGATGGGCCATGTTCAAGAAAGTAATAGAGCATTGGGTGGGAAGTGAGAAATATTGCGTACTGGACGTGCCTCTATTGATCGAGGGAGGGGTGTGGAGATGGGTGGGCCAAGTCGTTGTTGTATACTGGTGAGCTTTCAATATCCAGGGAGTTTATCATCCGCATCTGTTAAAACTCTCCCCCCAGCTCGGCCGACATCCAACTCCAGCGCCTGATGAACCGCGACAGTTCGACGCGTGAGGAAGCATTGTCACGACTCAACTCCCAGCTCCCCATTACCGACAAAGTCGCCTACGCTGACGTTGTCATCGACAATTCTGGCACGCCTCAGGAACTCAGTGCGCAGATTGACGCATTCGTCGAGAAATTGGACAAGGAAATGGGCCACCTTTGGTGGATTGGATATATCCTTCCCTTCATCTCCATCTTCACCGCCATCTGGATGTTGGTGACACGCCGTTACCGCAGAAAAGCAGCCAGAGCACAAGCTGACAAGACGAAATAATTCTATCTTCTATCTTAGTTATTTCTCATTGCAGGACCTCTGCTCGGCACATTATATGAGCGGGTACATTTGATGAACTGCGAGGCTTCGAGCGACGAGGCACGAATACCCAACATTCTCCAGGCACGATGGATGATGCTCCGAGGATTGTCCAGTTCTCCTAATACCATCGTCTCCACCGTCCCATACCCAGGGGCTAGACGGTTTTACATCATCTTTGCAGCAGTCGAAAGGGATAAAAACTTTATAGTATCGATGCTGTATGTGTACACAAAAATGAGATGCTGTTTCTACAAGTACTGTCGTCTCGGTCTGGTTTCATCTGGTATCAGTAATTACATCTGCAATATTCATTCGTCTTCTCTGGTTCTCGTCATATATAACCCAATCCATTTAGCTGAATGCAAAGCCTTCGCCGCCCTCGTTGATTGCCATCAGGAGCTGTTGGCGGAGCATCTCGTACGAAGTATACTGAGGGAGGTCAATCTGGTTGAAGCCTGTAAGAATGAAGGGTCAGTATGTGTTCGACGGGGAGCCGGACATCACGAACATGTATGAGCTTGTGGCAAGCGATCAGACTCTCCGTACGCCTTGTGTATCGAGAACCTCTGGACACCTTGCACGCCTTGAAGATCGACGAACCCGCTGAGAGGGACACGTGAGGTTCCTGTCGCGAAACTGAGGACCTTGGCACGCTCGTCACGGTTGAAAGACTTGAGAGCTCTCCACCACCAGACGATGTTCGGGTCGGAACTGCTATATCCATTGTACTCCGTGGCAGCGCGCCATTCGTCCACGTCAATGTCGGGTGTACCGGAGATGAGCAACTCGAGCTCCTTCTCATTGAACTGGACAGATCGAGTTTAGTTTACATGCGTCATGGAACAAACAAAATTGCAACACGTACGATGGTGATGAGATCCTTGGGAATAATCTCATAGAAGCCGCTTGACAAGCTCTCGATCTGCTTCACGATGGACGAGTAGAGACGGTATTGTGCGGACAGCTGCACGAACTCGCGCTTGTTCTCTTGCGTCACAGAGATAGCTTCGCCACCTTCTTTCAAAGGCACAATGCGGTTCACGCCGAACTAAAGGAAGAGTGAGTCTAAAACAAGCCTCAATTAAGAAATGATGCGAACCTCGTCCGCCTCAACACTGAAGTTCAGGTCCAAAGCAGTAGGGTCATTCTCTAGAATCCAACAGAGGGAGTTGTAGTACTCCGGGTCCACCCACTCCACATCCTTGTAGTCCACTGGCTTACCGAGCAACTGTCTGTACAAGCTGCGTGCGAAGTAAGCGTCGAGGAGACGTCCGTCGTATATAGCTTTTCCAATCACACGGCCCACGAACTTAAAGAACGTAAGATGCTCGGGATTGACCCAGGAGTTCTTATTCGGCTGGTATGTGAGTTTGTCGGCGGCGCAGGGCTGGAACAGTGCGTTGTTGGGGTCGAACATCTGGCGCGCAAGGATTTGGAACCACTCTCGTGTCACACCACCTGCATCCACACCCTCCTCGTCGTAGAACCGGACACTGAGCTTGCCGTATTTGATCTGGTCGCCAGTCTTGCGTTGTAGGTGCTGGAAACTATCCTCGAAGACTCGTGCTCTGCGAACGTTGAGTTGTAGCGTGCCGTGGTGCTCGCGAGAATGGGGTCGGCGATGAAGCTGCTGGTTGAAGTAGTTTCGTTTGTTGTCGAAGTCAAGCACTCTTGGATTGTGGACCAACAGGGAGAATGAACCGCTCATCAGCGAGGGATTGTTGCGAACCATCAGGTTGAGAACTTTCCTGTGGTTGTCAGTAAATGTTACGAAGAGGTCCTCCATCGACTCTGCGGATGTTGTCGGCGACTTGGGTGACGATGATGCACGCAATGCTCGAGCCGCACTTGCCGCCGTGCCTTTAGTACCAACATACTTGCATACGACCATCAAAGCTTCGATCAGGGGCAAAAGGACCGTGGCGATGTGTTCCGTAGTCGGCTTCTCCTCGATTACTGATAGGCAATTACCCAATCTCTGCCACAGGCCCGAGAACTGGAATGATTCGTAGATAGTCTGAACCTTCTCGACATCTTCACTGGTGGTGGAATCTGCCGAGGCCGTTGATTTTGGTGTATACATGTAGTCGATCGTCTTCAGGACTCGGAGAAGCTTTGCTTGAACAGATGAAGCAGGCGAGAACTTCGCGGCAACCGAGGACAAGAGGAGGTCTCCCTGAGAACCTTGCAAAGCCACCGTGAGCTCGTCGAGGTCAGAAGACAAACTCTGGCCAGCTTCTTGAGCCTTCGCTTTAAGTTCCTGTGCAATAACATCGCGTGCGTCAGGGATGTAAGAAAGGTGTTGTATTAGCGCGAGACTCTGTTGGAATGTTCGCCCAGAGCATTCCCCGACTGTCAGGATGTTAACGATGAAGCGCAGGACAGCGTGAGGTATTTGTGGTGGGTTGGCGAGGAGGATTTTCTCTTCCACTGCTTCGATGGATGTTGGGGGTTGAGCAGTCGTTGTAGGGGCAGAATCAGCTAGTTGAATCGTAAGCCTAGAAGACATATTGCTCAAACATTGTCATACCAGCTGTTGAAGCACCAGCCGCTGGCTGCTCAGTTGGAGGCACTGCTTGAGGCACCGCCGCCCCCCCACCCCCTGAGAGTTGCATTTGTTCTGGTTCGGCAGTGGCCAGAGTTGTGGCCGGGTTTAATGTCGATGCCTGAGGTTCTGCGGTAGGTTTGTTGTCCTTGAGACTCGCAAGAGGTCGGGTCACTGTAGCGAGTAGGCCTACAACAGACTCCATGATCGCAGGCGTCTTGAGAAGCGACTGGCGATCCAACAGCCCGAGCAACAGAACGATGGGATAGTGTGTTTGAGGTAGCTGTTTCTCCTTGCCTTTGCCTTTCTTGGATGCGGACCGACGAAGGCCAGCAGGAAGTTCGTGTTCGGTTAAGAAGAAAAGGGACGACAATTCGTTGGAGCTGACGATAAAGGTCAACGCTTCCAGGCAACGCTGCACGACAAGGTCTGGCACAACTTCGTTCTGTGGGTTGAGGGCTAGGCCCGACAGATATTCCGATCCCGCCTTCTGTTTCCCAAGAGCTTTGGCCGTTGGTGCCTTCGTGTTCCGGACTGACATCTGCGCAAAGCTTTTGTCTACGGCTGCAAGATCTCCCGTCCCGTCCTGCAAGATACTCAAGAGCAGATTGAATAGCTCCGTCCTTGTCTTAGAGTTTTCGCAGAGGTTGACAAGAACCCTATACAACGATGTCTTCTTCAGGACCTGAGGGAAAAACAGGAGTCGGACGAGGACGGCAACTCCAACTTTGTCAAGAAGTTGTATGGCGTCGTGCGGGGGTGCAGGCTTTCGAGTCGCGTTTGCTGGTACAGGCGCCCCCCGAACAGCGGCGTTTCGAGCGGCAATCCGATGGGAATGCTCTTGCCCTTCACGGTAGGCCCCAACCTCTGCAAGTATGTGTGACGGAAGGGTCTGAATGAACCCTTCGTCCTGCTCCATGAGGACTGTTTGTCGGAGTGTAGGGTCGAGACTGGCAAGGAAGCTTGCGTTGTCGATCTCGGCTGGCGCACCTGCTGTGGCAGGCGCCCGTGCTCTCTGTGCAGCTTCCTGTTGGATGATCTCGGCGCGAATTTCGGGGGGTAAGGCATCAAGGAATTCGGAACTGATTTGGGAATCAGCGGGGCGCTCTACTCTGGCTGCTCGTTGGTCGCGAACATGTTGATTCAGAACCTCTTCTCTCATATCGTCTGGCAGAGCTTCCAGGAATGTTGGATCTATGCCAGTGTCTGTGATGTCAACTGCACTCCCGTGTATCATCACTGTGACGCGTTCAACAGGGAGCGGGCCAGAAGATGGTTCGCCTGCAGGTACAGAAGGGCCCGCGTCCGCGTTCGCAGAGGTGGAGTTATCAACGTCGGCAGCGTCAGCCATGTCGGCGTCAGCATCAAGGGCCGGGCCGGCCACATCTTCCATATTATGATCTTGAGGAGTATCCAGAACCTGCTGAGCAGCGGACACCTCGGCTACGCCCTCAACAGCTTCGGAGGTTGCCTTCGCCTCTACAGCTTTTGTCTCTGCTTCGAATGCAGCTTTTTCTTCGGCTTCGGCCTTCGCTCGTGCTTCGACCTCCTCCCTCTCCGCCTTCTCTTTCTCCTCAAGTGCCTTAGCTTGCTTGATAGCTTCTACAGCGGCCGGTAGCAACGACAGGATGAGGTGTTTTGTCAATTTGTTCAATCGTTCCGTCACAAACTCGCCATTGAGAATTTTAACCTCTTGCGCCCATCTCTGCCCAGTAAGGAGTGGATCTAGCTCACGGCTGATTCGATCGCTGGAACCGGGCGGCGATTCCACTCGAATGGTTGTGGGGAAACCACCCTGAGCACCCCTGCGATGTTGAAGATACCCTCGATCAAGATTGACGACGGCTCCAGCAGGAACTTCAAGACGAATGGTTTCCGTGCCACCCGCGCCTCGAGAACGACTCATGACATGCTGGAAGAGTTGTACTGCCCCACCACCGAGAAGGTCGTCAATAGTTTGACGAAGTTCAGGGCCACCTCCAGCTACGATACGCTGAGCATGGCGAGAAACGCGAGGTTGATTTGAAGGAGTATGGTTCCCGGGGGTCGAATTATCGAGTAAAAGAGGGTGTGTCGTCACGTCGGGTTGAATGGTAGAGCTGTTCCTTGATCGACCAAAGATATGGTTATCGTCCACTGTTCCGACATTATTGATGATTAGCCACGTCGAATTTGAATATAATGGCCACATACTGGTATCACGGCGACGCTGCATAAAGATGGCGCCGTCACGATTGGCTCCATTAATAAACGCGTCTGCGAAGCCGAAAGCTTCCTCAATATTGCCACCCCCTAGATTTTCGAGCGCATAATCATCTTCGTCAGAACCGTTGTCGTCGACTTCATGATCTTCTTCATGGATGATTTGAATGGGAACTAATGAAACAGTTAATTAGATATTCAGATATTCAGATTGGAGCTGATAGAGTGACTGACCCATATTGTGCTCGTCTTCTTCGTCAATATCACCCCTCCCCATCCTGACACCGTCGATATCGCCATGGATGTCCTGTATACAGTTGATTAAATGTTATGCTCCCATCAATACCCTTACATACCTGCCACATGGCATCCTCTTCATCTTCGTCTTCATCTTCTCCATCATCGTCGTGCTGGTCTTCGTCTTCTTCGTCGCCTTCATCTTCCTCACCACCATTCTCAACGAGATCCTCGTCTTCATCATCTTCTTCCCCATCGTCCCAGACCTCACCAGTGCCACGAGTCTCATCATCTACGCCCTCTTCGCCTTCGTCCTCGGTGTTCGAAGTATGTTCGCTGCCAGTGTCTTCGCCAAAGTCCATCTCGACGTCCTCGTCCTCGTCCTCTTCGTCCTCATCCATCTCATCTTCTGCGCCGTAATGTGCATCATCCATTTCCTTAGTATTACAGGTCAGGAAGGAACATCGAGTGCTTGTAAGAGACTTACCCCTCCATACATGCCTAGGGCGGAATTCCGATATAGATCTGGAGTTTCTTCTCGGCCATTTCTTTCTGTATCCGATTCTTCCTCTTCGTCGGACGACAGGGAGGGCTCGCTGTCCGACTTCGTTTCGCCTACTGTATCCTTGGTTTTGTTCGTCAACCTACTCATCTTGATGGCCAATTTCGTCCTGTAATATAGGTTTAGTTAGGTCCATACTCACGAATATAGAGCATCCGCACAGATATTCCAATGGCTTCAGGATGGATGGAACAAGGCCGCGAATGTTTGGATAATTGAGGTCGATTTCCGAAAGAGCCGTGGTGAGGGTAGCAACAAAGTTCTTTTCAAGCATGACCTTCGCGATGTGCGTTGGATTATCGTCCATCTGCTTGCGATTGGTCGCGCTAGATTTGACCGTCAATAAACGATAGCACAATTCAGCCAATGCGAGGAGGCGGCCATAACGTGCGTCCGTGCTTTCAGTGGAAGGCGGGTCCTTGATTGCGCGACTGACAGCTTCCAAGACAAATTTGCGGACAGAAACAAGGTCTGAAGAGAGTTCTTTGACTTCGTGGTTTGGGGCACTGTCGACACAAAGTGCGACGACGACGGACATTGCCCACGTACAAAGGGTGATGCGGTTATGTGCCTGGCTGTCGTGTCGGGCTTGTGGATTTATCGTCCCAAACGTGATCAGATCGTTGAGCAGGAAGTGAAGGGTCCCAGCCTTGAACCTGTTCTGCTCCTTGGCAGGTGTTTGCGTCCTTCTCTTAGGTGAATAAGAGAGGAAGGCAACCTTGCACGCGTCATAGGAGAATAGCAGTTCGCTCAGGCACTGCATGATGAAGGAAACGTAGTCGAAGAGTTCGATTTTGGACTCTGGGGATGAAATCGTGTTGCCCTTTTCAGCGGTCGAAGATCCTACAGGCAACATTGTGACTTCGGCTGCAGATGTTTCGGCGGCATCTTGTTCAGAAGACGCGACTGGTGCATTTGATGAACTGATTGACTTCGCCGTCGTCATAAGCTCACCAACAAGGACATGAATGACGCCCTCTACCGATCCAAGGGGAGCAGAAGGCAACGAGGACGTTATCGGCTGATCGACCTGCATCTCCGTCGCGCCTTCTACCTCGGGTTTCTTCTCGTTTGCTACTGGCTCAGGTTTCAGGCTGATGTGCGGCGCGGGGGAATATGGAGATCCAAGTACACAGAGAGACCCCGTGACCTCAAGGAAGATCTCTGGGCTTCTAAGGGCAAGCGCGCTACAACTGCGCACGTAGGTAGCAAGGTCGACGATGCGATTCCGAGGTTGTAAAAAGTAGCGCTTGATGGTATGTTGCATGATTTGACGGACAGTCGAAGCATCCTCCACAATGTGGCGGAAAATAATGGCAATGTACGGAGAACTGCCAGTCACAGATGTTTCTTTGACACGTTTGAGCAAAGTGGCAACACCACCGCGCTTCAAGAACTGCATCGCTGTTTCGTAGTCCCGCGTGAGGAAAACAAAGAGACGTAACACAGACAAAAACTCGTCTCCAGGTAGCCCAGGAGTTTCAAGGAGCCGCATGCAGAAATCGAAGACAATCGCTTTTGCATCTATGAGAGGAGGGCCAACGGCGATTGCCTCTGAAACTATGGGCTCTCCTTCTTTCGGCAGCGCGATAGCGCGAGGCTCGGCTGCAAGGGTGAACAAGGCTTCTGTAACCAGGAGGTGTGTCGCGAGCCATCGAGGAGGGTGGTCCGGGCGGTCAACGCAGGATAATAAGAGGGCCAAAAGGCTATCCATAAGCGTTGCACGTGTTTCTTCTTTCAGAAGCGAGGGCGATTCTGAGAGGACCAAGGCAAGAAGCCGACACCTGTTGGCAAGTGGCTGCTCCTGGACGTCGTATGCGAAAGGAGAAAATGTCTTGATATCGTCCACGAGGTCTTGTACTGCTTGCTCGCGATGAACATTACTGGGGCGGACGAAGATAACGTGGAGCTCAAAGAGCAACGACACATGCTCGTCAATTAGGAGCAAGGCTTGCCGGCTGAAGCCTGCACGCAGAGGCTCCCGCGCTTCGTCCAATTCCTTCCGCCACTCCTCTGCAGATTTCCCTATAGGCACTTGAGCTTCTACTGGAGCTGTTGGCAACGAGGCTTCAGCAGGTTCTTCAGTGGGTAAAGGAGCTTCATGCTCTGGCAAACTTGTCTCGGCAGGAGGATCAACAGGAGGATCAGCAGGAGGTGCTTCTACCGCTTCTGGTTCGGGATCTGGAGGCAATGGAAACGGTTGCGACAATAGAAGCTCCGTCGCTGCGTTGAGATTGTTGCTAGTGCGTATAAGAGCACGTTCAACAGCAGACCGAGGGAAACCCATGTCCGTCAGGATTTGAACGCGACCTGCGTCGGCTCCGGGAGGACGAGTATGAAGAACCTGCGCGGGAACAACTCCAGTACCAGCCTCAAGTGCAGAAGCATCATTCTTAGACTCTTCGCCTTCCCCGTTCACAAGCTCCAGAACTGTTTTGACAATAGACTTGCTGATATCCAGAGGCGCCGAAATCAGCCAAGAAGCACCCCACAGTCCTTGCAGAAGAGGGAGGACTGCTGTCCGCAGCCTCACCAAGAAATTGTGGGCCTCAAAGTAATCGGGGTCTGTGTCGGCTTTGTCGCGGCTGAGGAGAAGGGCTGTTTGACCTGACTCAATGAGGGGTTTGGACGAAATGATCGGACGAATGAGGTGTAGAGCCACTTTTAACGCAGTGAATGCAGCTGTGAGCTCTACGGCCTCAGGCTTGGTTCGTTCTTCCTCTCCAACTTTCATAATCCTTTCGATGGACTTCATCAAAGTCTGACAGATGTCCAGAAGAACATCGAACCCCCCTGCTTTATAGAAAGCGAGAAGTTGGACGGTGTTCAGGGTATGGCTCGTAGTCCGCTCTGACAATTTCAAAGAGTCAAACAATGTTGAAGAAGTGATTGTGGAAGCGCACTTACCATCAACAAGCAAAATAGTATAGACTCCCAGTACAACACTGTAGTATGCAAACAAGGATGGCACGTCATCTAGCCATAATCAGTCAAACTAGACCTTCGAGAAGCGATGTTCAAACTCACTGAAGTCCTTCACATCAAGATGTTTGGTTATGAGTTCTGCCACAGTCGTTGATGTTTCGGCAACTTGTTTTTTCTGGGCCGGTTCCGGATTACGCCTTGCATGGAACATTTTGACCACGGCTAGAAATTGAGATGACGTGAGCGAATTTGCGAATACAATCAAACGGCTTACACTGGAAGAAGGGTGTAAGGGCGCCGGGTAACCCATGTGTCAAATGCTTCAAAGCAGCCGCATTGTACTCTCGAGGTCCATCGGTCTTTGTACTCGTTCCAGCTCCTGAAGATGAAGGAGCAGCACTCGCAACATTCTCCGTCGTCGCGTTCAAGGAGCCATCACCATCAAGAAGGTGGGCAGTAGATGGGTTGGGTGTCCTGCCCAAAGGTGACGGTGGAGGCGTGGCTTTGACAGAAATACCACGCGACACCAGCCCAACATTGAGTGCAATGTTCTCCCAAATACATGCTCGATGGAGAGATCCGAGGTTGGAGACGACTTCAGCAGGCATATTGCTCATTAAAGTGAGGAGCAGACCGATGGCGGCCCGCCCATGCGCATAGCCAGCTGTCGAGAAAACATCCGAAAGGAGTGTGATACGAATGTGGAGCGTGACGAGATCCCGGAAACGACGGTTTGCCACCTCGTGTTCTTCAGCTGTCGGAGGAAAGTTACTACGAGTGCGGGCGAACTAGATGAAGCAGAACTGACCAGTTATCTCAATGAGAGGCAACAACTTCGAAGGCTCTTCGACAGCTTTCCAGAAAGATTCTGTCTCGGATAAGGACTGCTTGACAAGCTGTGACAAGTGCAGAAGAGTTTCGTCGCTCGCCACTTCTGTCAGTGTTCGCATCACTTGCACCATTGAGTCAGACGCGACACTATTGGCATAATCGAAAGGGAGGCAGGGCAGGCTCGTGAGCCTCCCGAGCAGAGTAAGCCCGTCGGCAACAGTGATGAAGTCGCGACAATGAGGTGTATGCTGGAAGAGACCTTCCAAAAACTGTTTGTGGTAGTTAGTGACATAAAGAATAAGGGACAAACAAATACTTACTCGGCCTAAAGCGTCGATGAACATGACGACGGTGTTGTCGTGGGTTTTGAGCTCCGCGAGATCGTCTGTGTCAGGAGTCACGGCACTCGCTGCAGGCGCAGAGGCAACGCCGCCATCAACGTCTTCCATTGGAACATCTTCATCTCGCGGTGGGGCTTGGCGCACAGGCATCAGCTGGTACCAATGCTTCAAATCATCCAAGACCTCGTATACAGCGCCAAGCTCCTCAATCTTCGTGATGGTTGCCTTGACCGCGTCGAAAACAGCGGGTTTTAATGACGGGTGGTGGCGAATGAGCTCGTCTATGGACGTTCCAACCAAGACAGCATTCTCCTTCTCAAGCAGTACCTTCAAATGCCGTTCAGAGGTGAAGATGGCGATAATTCCCGGGATGATACTGGGGCGGCGTGCCAGCTGGGCCTGCCCGACTTCATTGAGACAGAGCGCACCGATTGCGTTTGCTACACCTTGAATCACCTAATGATAATTATGTGAGTATCAACATTGCACGGCTTTACTCATGAACGGACACGCACCTCAATTGAAGGCTCCAAGCCAACTTCAATGGCCTTGTAAAAGGTTTCAGGCAACCCCGCCTCCTGGATGATGGCTAGGGACGTGGGCTCGTTGTGAACAAAGGTCGCCATGATATTGATCGCTGTAAGAAGGTCCAAATGAAAAATATTCGACAAAATCATAAACATATGCTTACCCAACGGGAGGATAGTAGGGCCGAACACAGTACGATGCTCCATGACCTTTTTGATGGATTTAAGTAGAGAAAGGTCAATCAATCCTCGCAGGCCCTCTGCTGTTCCAGAGGATTGCATCATGCGGTGCATTGAACGGAGAATATGCTTGAGAGCTGCACTGCGGGCAATGGGAAGATCACCTAGCAAATGAACCTTAAGCACATACACAGACAGCATACTTTAACATTATTCATACCTTGGGAGACAACAATGTCACGAGCCTCGTCTGACGTGCCAAATTCCTTAATGTTCGTATCAACCTCATACTAGAAACGCAGTATGTCAGTTCCTGACAACGAAATAGATATTGACAAGTACGAACCTCGATCCTGTTGACAAGCGTCTCAATCCCGCGGGACGTGCAGAATATGTTGAACGCATTCGTGTATCCGTAGAGAATATTGTCGACCAGCTGCATGATCTTCGACAGGACGGGAAGGCGACTCGGAATCCGGTTGTCAATCGCTTGAATCAATACGGGAATGAGCCCAGCGCCAACGACCATATTTCCGCCAGTTGAGTGGGACGAAATATACGCGACAAAGTTCAAGAGGGCGTCGATGAAAGACTGAGGAAGCGTAGAAGTCGGGGACGCTGCGTCCGCCAAAGTCTTGCGTACAAGGGCCATAAGAATGCCATGGTTGACACCGGCATTCACAGCTGTTAGGACCTCTTGGTTTCGCTGTCTATAACGTGCAAGGGAGTCGAGTGCTGCAACGGCTGTCGTTTGAAGTCGTATGGGGATGTCTTTATCGATTTGGAGCAGCTCCGCAATGTGGGCAATCACATCGGGTTCGTAGAGGAACAGTGAGGTCGAAGCCTGCACCTCGGGATGTGTATGGCCGTAGATGGCGATCGCCAGTAAACGGATAGTTATGAGTTTGACGCGATCTGCCTCTTGGCCTGGGGCCAACGCCTTCGCGGCACGAATGCGAGTCAAGAGCTCGAATTTCTCATCCTCCGGAACCTTATAGGTACTGACTAGATCTGAGAGCAGGACCATCACGGGCTTGGTGGCCAGCTGCTCCTCGTTGACGTGAATAGTGATCGCACCTGAGCCTGACGCCGAGGGGGATACTGCAGGTTTGCGGGGGGAGTTTTGCGATGCTTCAAACGGATCAGTGTCCATCTTGTTCTCTTTTTCTTTTTCTTTCTCCTTCTCTTGGTCTTTTCCCCCATCGGCAGCTGTGTCTGTTTTGTAAAAGCTGAAGTTGACCTCGCGTGCTTCTACTGGAAGTCGATCAACTTCTGGGCTGCTTGTTGTTTTGGCGAGATCTACGAGACCAATGCCATATTCGCGCACATGAGGCCATCTTTTGACAAGGGAGAGCAGTTTGGGGGTTGAAATGCCGAGAGCATGACTGACGGCAGCTTGAGATGAATATTGCTGCGCGGGGCGGAGCAGGACGTTGAGAGAAAGAATGACTACGTCGAGGTCTTCTGAGAACAATAAGGCGTTGATACGCTGAAAGAGTAAAGTAAGGTTGGATAGATCGGGAGATGTGAAGAAGGTCCAACTCACGTCGTAGGAGTTGAACATTTTCCTATTTGTGGAATTCTCAAGTAAAAGGCGCTCGAATCGCAGCACTGCGGTCACAGTCCTCTTCGTCAAAGGAGTGAATTCAGTCAGTTGAAGATCCTCCACGTGGTATTCGCGAATGATGTCCTCCAAGACGGTGTCGAACTTGTTTAGGACTTTGATCCATGCATTGAGATCTGTGCGAGGCCAAGTCCAGACGTCGATTTGTGAAAGAACATCGTGGAGGTCGTCTGTTGCGGTATTGAGAAGTTTGATTATGAGTTCTGCAATTTGTGGCGGCTGGGTAGAGGGGTAGAAGCAGGGTAGAAGATAAGTCAGAGCGCGTCCTGATTTTATAAGAGACAAGCGCGCAAGAAAAACTTACTGGTGGAACCACCTTCTTGGATGAGCGAAGGATCTTCATGGTCCACAACCAATCTCCAGAAGAAACGATGTCCTGGCTGTTGAGTGGAACTGCAGATGGAGAAGATCCAAGACTGGTCTGAGTGGTTGAAGAGAAGAGAAGAATTTCAGGGCCACTGCACGTTATTGCGTCAGCAATCTAAATCGGGCCAATGTTAGTAAACACGGCCCTGACGTCGACTCATTTGCTCGCTATAAAGTATGTAATTCGTGGATAGTATATTGTTCATTATGGCTCTCCTACATACGGCATGTCTATGAGTATATCTACTGTACTTTGACGGTCTTAGGCGCACTGCCTTCAGCCTCAGCCTCGGCCCTAATACCTTCAGCTTCGACCTCCGCCATAAGTTTCTTCTCGATGGCCTCCTTGTCTTCCTTACTTGCGTTTTTCATAGCCTTATGCGCGGCGTCGACACGAGCACGATATTCTCGGTACTTGTTATCAGTGCCAAAGATGCGGTCCCACCAACGGAAAGACGTGGAGAAGTTGTTTGTGAAGGCCATGTGGTGGAAGTCGTGGTGCTCAGCACCGGACCAGAAAGGAAGAATGTGTTGCAGGGACCAAGGGAAATCTGTACATGTCTTGGTTAAATTCACATTCAGATGACGAGACGAAGCGTACCATATCCACTGTGCGCGTCAATAGCCTGGAAAAGGCGCAAAGTGATCCAAATGTACATAGTAACGATGTGGAAGTCGCGCGTGAAGTAGCAGTACAACAGAGGGCCAAGAATGGTTCCAGTTCCCAGAATCATGACTTCAGCGGGGTGCGCATACTCGGCTGCAAGACCGAAAGGTGCCGAGTACTTGTGGTGGATCTTGTGGATATGCTTATACAAGGGCCCAGTGTGAAGCGCCTGATGAGCTGAATGGGGATTAAGTTAAGTAAGAAGTGGTATCGCGCACGGAGATAACCAACCAAGGAAATGGAAAAAGTCCTCGAAGAAGAAGAAGAATGCGACTTGAGGTGCCATGGTCTTCAGAGAAGGGAATGGGACCTGATATGTCGACATGCCGATTGACTCTGCTAAAGGGTGGAACAACCAAATCTTTGACGTGGACTGTCAGATAACTGGTGTTCCTGAAGAACGTGTGACATACGGTGGGGAGCTCAATGGTGAAGTGAGAAAATAGCACGAGCTTCGTGCACTCCCACTGTTCTGCTGACGTGGGGATCTTATTAGCTTGAAGTTTCCACTTGCGGAAGTAAGGTATAGCGTCGATGATAATCCATGGGAGTGCCCGTCCGAAATAAACAATCTTTGAAAGAACGCGTGAGTAAGAAAACTGAGGAAGACCCCTGAAGACACACCTCATGTAGCAGGAAGCTCATTAAACCTGTAGCAATAATTGGGTTGCCAATAGTGACATACCACGCAACCCACTGGTGCTCGAACCAGTTAAGCGACGAGAAGTCGGTAGTCACATAGAGGTCGGGGCTGGAGGTGCCATTGAAGGACATGGTGGTGGTCAGGACAGGGAAAGCCGTGAGAGACCCCTCGTCAATTTATAAAAAATCAGAACATGAAAACAAGTCGTCCAGCGCACCACTTTCTTTTTAAATTTCCATCACGTGGGATTTTGTTAGGCGATATGATGTTTACTTCGGCAAGTTGACCCAACCTGATCGCGTCGCGTCACTCCCCCCAACCAATACCCTCGTTCTTGTCAATTTTGGACCCATGGCAAAAAGAAAAGCCGAGTCAGCCGACTTAGTCGTAGAAGATGAAGAAGTAAAACCCTCTAAACGCGCTCAGGTTCACCTTTCGACCACCTGCTTGCAATTTACAACTTGTCTGACGCGTCACTGGCCCGTAGCAGCAGAAGAACAAGAATCTGAAGGAAGAATCTGAGTCGGATTACGCCCCTAAGGAGGAAGAGGAAGAAGTGGAAGAATTGGAAGAGGACGAGCCTCTATCCAAGAAGCCCAAGACAAACAAAACAGTGGCCAAAGTACGCGCCTCCATTCCATTTCATCACTTGACTAAGTATCTATTGAAGAAAAGCGACACATCTTCCAGCGGTATCGCTGTGAAAACCACATCTGAAGGCGACAAGTATGTCGATCTGGGAAAGAAAAAGCGCGCGACAGTGCGCAGCTTCAAGGGGACACCATTGATTGATATTCGTGAATTTTATGGTAATGACGGCGAAGAGAAACCAGGGAAGAAGGGGATATCGTTAACATTGGACCAGGTATTTCCTAGCCCCACGCCATACAATCAGGATGACAAAAACTGAAAACTTGGTTCTCATAGTGGGAAATCTTGAAGAAGAGCACAGATGTCTTGGACGAGCTTTTCGCAACAGTGAAGAAGTGATTGCCATACCACACACCCGTTGCCTTACGATAGAAAGGATGTAATGAAACTGTATTGACTATGATGTACAAATTATAATGCTGCAATCTTTGAAATATGGATTCGAAGTCACCGTTTGACTGAATGCAGTTCCAGTACCTCCGAGACTACAAATGCAGCTTCCTGTTCTACAAGTACCATTCAAGTTCGATGCGACAAACGTTGTGAAAATCAGGTTGCAACTGCAGCCACCCATCTATAAATTACTAATAACGTAAAAAACATTTTTGCAACTCATCACAAAAAACCCTTCAGTACGCCAATCCTGCCGCTGCCTGATGAGCACCCTGGAAACCCTTCTTCCATAAGCCTTTAGCCCAGGCCTTGGTCATGACTGCGTATGCCTGAGTATCCAGCCACATTTCTACAATGACCAGGCGTGTGTATGTCTTCTCAAATTTCCTGTTTGAAAAAATGTGAGGTGAGAGCTGCAGTGAACTAGGTTGAGGCTCACCACCAGGAGGAGAAATAGCTTTTCAACAGGCTGAAAGTGAGGAGACCACTGCGTTTCACGGAATCGATGAGATGTTTGCGCTCATCTTGCCATACGGCGTATGTGCAATATTTAGCTGTAATAAGGAAGATGCGGATCTACAGAGTGATTATATCAGGCGCAACTATCGGGGCATATCATGTCCACTCACATTGGAATGTGTCGTCATGAGCGCGTGATCCAGGCTCCTATATTATCATTCATATTGAGAATCCTATTATCGTCCATACAGGAGGGAGAACGCACCGCGTCAAGTCATTCAACTTCAAAACCATCAACACTCTCCTTGGTATCCGACGTAGAACATCGAACACCGAGGTGAGCAGGCCCTCCGTCTTGACCACCGCATTCCTGATCGCATCTACCTCCGCCTTGGACTGGGGTTGCATATCGATTATGCTGGACGCGCGGTGAAACGAACCATCATCCTCGTGCTCCCTGTCAGTGCCTTCAAGTGCCGCCCGCCCCGTGAGTGCCGCTTCAAACACCGGATACTACGAAATAGAAACTAGTTAGAAGCCTGAGAGTGCCTCTTTGACAGGAAGAGGTACCAGATCTGGTCCAATATTTCCAACGAGCTCAGCATACTTGCGGCGGTCGAGTGTGGTGGCTGCAGAAGCGGGGGCGATGAGAGAAAGCCAAAGTTTAGCATAGTTTACGCGAAGCGCCGGGTCCAGGTCAAAGTATAACCCATGATCGAGTAGTACGATCTCGAAGTTATATGGAGAATGCGAAGTCTTGGGAGCTGGGCGGATAAGCAGGTTTCCTAGTCATCGAAGTTCAAGACATGTTCTGATATTTGTGGGTAAGAGCATTACCAGGGTGCGGGTCCTAGCGGCGCTTGGGTCAGAAATCGTGAAAAAAGAGGACATGCAATCACTCACTGCATGGAACCACCCGTTGACAAACACCATTTGGTTGAATATGCGAGATAACTCCAACGCCACCTTGTTGCGGTCAATGTGGGCGTCTGCCAGATATTTGAGGTCATCCACTCGTCCTCCTTTGATGTACTCCATGATTAGGACCCTTTTAGTTGCCGTGATTACCTCTGGTATATACAAAGACGTCGTAAGGTATTTGAAATCGTCGATCGTCCGTTCGGCATTTTGGGCTTCAAGTATAAAGTTCATCTCCTTGGGAAGGTTCGTCCGCATTTCCTCCTATCAAAATATTGTGAGAACGTTTATTTATGAGTCTGGAACGGGGCGAAGCGCACCCCGAGCCAGGTAAACTCGAATTCGGGGAACCAATATTTGATCCAACCTAGTGGAGGGCACGATAAGCTGACCATCACCCAATGTCCAGGGAAGTAGCCCACCAAGAGTAGTTTCCACCATCATCATGTCAATGTCACAAAATTCCGCGAGGTGAGGATGTTGCAGCTGTTGAAAAGGATGAGACGAGCCACGAGCCACGAAATTGCAAACACACTTTGACAGCAACCTCCTTCCCTGTCTGTCGATGCCGTGCTATGTGAACCTGGGCCAGACTGGCAACTCCGATTGGGATCGGGTCAAATTCGTCGAAGACCTCTGTAAGTGACATTCCCATATCTGTCTGGAACAACGTATCGACGGCTTCGTATTCAGTTGGCTCGCATTGGTCTTGCAACGGCCGCATAGTGCTGGTCCACTCCGCTGGAAGAACGTATAGGGAGGCCATGTGCTGGCCCATTTTGATGAAGACACCTGAAGTTGCACAGTTGAAATGAGTAGTGCTTGCATGTCTCCACAGATGTGCCTCACCTCCGTTTGCAAGCAAAGCACGAAGTACTCTTCGAGCACTACGAGCGTGGCATTCGGAAAGCGCCTCAGTATAATCCTCCTCTGAAGGATAACTCCATGCAAGTGTTGTCTTGTAGTCCACAGCTCCAACAGCCGCCGCAACTGCAAGCAAACAGAATCGTTTCAGCCTGCACAGACAACACAGGGTCCTTTACTAACCTCCAAGCCTAGAGCATCGCACCACAGCAAGTACGGTATGCCTGAATGGTTCCGAGGTATCGTATGCAACCCAGCCTGCCACGGCCAGCAACATCATAGACGCTGGGTAGACGGCCCATGGTCGGCTGGAAGCGTTGAACTGGTTCCCAGGTCGTCTAAAGTTCCTCCTAATAAGATGAGATCCACGGTGAAGTTCTGGCAATTGAAGGCGCCGCCGCCAGCCCAGTGACCCCCGGCACAAAAGGTTCATGACATGATGTTCCACGGGTGGCCACTCGGGGCTGTGACTTTTCTTTACCCCCTTATAGAAGTCATGACTTCATCCAATTCAAGTCGTTTCCAAAGTCGTTTCTTGGTTATCCAACACCTACATGACCCAGAACTACGCACGGCATTTTTAAAGTAAATGGTCAGACGTTCCCGTGCCGGCCAACTGAATGCTTTCACAATCGCCACCCTCCTCACAGACCAGCTACTCCGTAACCACAACTGCATCCTCACTGCTATTTGAAGACTTCTCGACGGTATAAAACACTGTCAACCCCTGGACCATCATCGGATTGGATGCTATGTTGCGCCGTTCGATTGCAGGGGCCTATTTCATCTCGACGCCTAGTAAATCGTATAGACATTGATGCGGTTTAGTTTACGTGACCACTTCTCCGATTCGGGAGCTCAAGTTCCCCACCCAAAAAAAGTAGGAGAATGTGGATCTCACTGTGACTGGGGCGGGCTTCTTGCTAGCTCGGAACACGGGCGGTGTGTGGCTGAAAGTATGCTTTCGTGTCGGAGTAGGCGGGGATTCCATCGTTGGTACCACGTCAGGGTTAAGAGTAATAGTTGAGGATTTGGGGCGTAGTTAACCAGACGTGGTCTTGCGGGTTCCTAGCATAACTCAATCGTAGTCCCTTGTATCATGAAATGAATAAAAGATTTGGCGAACCGTGTTTTTCATTTCACGTAGCTGAATTTGTCCGATCCTCTCGCGACCGTTACCCGTTAAAACACACTGGGTAAGAGCATACTACCCGGCTGGTTGATGGCCGAGGTTTTCGAGGATGGTTTTGTGTTTGGGTTTGTTCACCAGTTTACAAAGGGGCTCGAAGGGGGCTATCAACTAGACAATGTTTGGGACAAAGTGACGCGGAAGCCAAACTTTGTTGGCTCCACAGTCTACTCAGCAAGTACTGTCCATGACAAGTTGCGCACAGTGTTTTCATTCACGCGTGTGGCCTCTCCATCTTTCGGATATCTAAAACGCTGGTCATGCGATGAAGATATTACGGTGGGGCGCAATGGCCGCTATCAGGGATCAAGGGGAGAGTGAGGATCCAGCTACCTGCCCCAGAGCCCCCTCCCACTCTCAATGGTCACTATCACAAGAACGCAGGACCTACTCGACACACTCATAGTGCGAAGCACGTAAAGCACGTAAAGCAGGTGGTATACGACACAACCTGACATCGCCTGGCAATTCTCGCCCACTTCGAAAATGTCATTTTCACTTGACAATTCGAGACTTCGGGATTCCAGCAATGCATGAAGCAGGGGAGTATAGAAGGGGTATTCAACGAACTAGTCGGTTGAGTGAGCATAAGAGGTGAGTACGGTATACGTGGACTACGAACCTCCGATCTTGACTCTCGGACAGAGCTCATTGGCCTCCCAAGTGTAGATTACGCTTGGGAGCGCTGCGTGGATTTTCCTGCGCTCAGTGAACGCTTGTCTTTCGCTGCGTCGGGCTCGGCATCATGTCCGTGGTGGACACCTCTCCTGGAATCCGAACCAGGAAGACGCTCGTGACGTGCCTGAAAGGAGCCATATGATTCTTGGGGCTCTCGACCGCCAACTTTGCAAGGTTGGTTGGTTGGGGGTTTATCCTCATTTTAGGCGTCTCCATATCAGGACAGAGGCCTAGCAAGTCCAAGTTGATCGATGTTGCTTTGAGTAGTGATGAGTGAAGGAACTTGTCTGCCTCGAAGCAACTCGTTATCATCTCTGACGGACCCCACATAAGATGCCCATGAAGGGAGTGTGGTGATGGTTACTGAGGAATTCGACCCATAGACCTATAACAGCAAGCAATATCGAGTTTGAGGCGGTAAATCGGGGTGGACTAACATCGTCGCTCTCAGGACACGGCCATACCATGACAGTTTATATGATGTACTGGGTATCCGACATGAACGAACAGTATGTGCCGTCATCACCAACCCCAAGCCGTTACACTAGCCCATGCCACAGACACGATAGGTCTCTTTCCTCTAACCTGTAAGTTCTTGTGTTAGTATGGTAATGTGATTGGCCTCAATTCATGCTCACCCTTATGCCAGCGTCGCCTGGCTCTATCCTTTCAGCCAATTCTGGCCTTGGCCTTCAAGTTCAGCAAGATTGTGTTCGGAGGGGTAGCGATGAGTGAACAACAAGCCTTCACTCGGTCACTCGACTACTCACGATGCACGGCGGCACCATGGTCGGGAGTTCTCCATTCCCATGGTAATGTACTCTTGAGGCCGCCCCGCAAGATGCAAGGTACCACCAGGCAGAGTACAACAAGAGATGGATCACGCCCGACCAAGGATTGGCAGAGCTCTCGTAAACAACAGCGGCCCACATGGCTCAGTGACGAGTGGGCACGCCGACGACTGTCCCATACTCGTTCACGCAGGCCGGCGGACAGAACACTGGTGAGACACCGATGAATGATGAGGATGAGGGGTAATCAACGGGGGGGCGGAGAAGAGCGGAATTTGTGTTCGGAGACATGAGAGGTAGGTGGTTTTATGTGTCTGCATTGAGTGACACTTGGTCACCAATGTCCAGAACAGGTCAATCGTTGTTTTGGTTCCTCCAATTTATCTCGACTGGTCGTTCGGGGTCTTCGTTGATCTTTTCAATACGCACCCTCGGATTCATGCGTACACATACCCTTCTTCGCTCCCCAGGGGTTTACCCATTTCTACATCGATGGCAATCTGCACCTCCAAATGGGACAATTTCTCGTCATTCACCTTGTGGTCTGCAACATTAGCCTGACCAGCTGCCCTTTCCATGACAAGTTAACCTGTGGAGCCCGACAACAATTACAGAAGTTGCGGCATCGTCCGCTCACATTAGCCTCCACACTAACACGCCAGATCCAGTTTTCTGTTCGCCCCGATGACGCGGTATACAGCACCTCTCAGTATGCTCCCTAATTTCAGACATCAGGCCAGTTTCGCTCAAGCTATTCGCATCCAACAGATTCCCCTCAGAAGTGCTGGCTCTTTACAAAGTCGCAAGACGCCCTTCTTGAGCCCCCGCTCGGTCTCATAGTCAAAGGTCCAAGGCCATGGATGACATCCGCCGCCTAATTGCTTGTTTTCCGCAATAAAAAACATTGGACATCTCATTTCGATCCTCGAGGTTCCTTCCCCGATCGAGAACCATCGTCGACCTGAAAATCAAGCAATCTTCGGTGCGCCACGAAGGCTGTAGTTTGTACTCAAGCTCAAGGCTTCTTCGCTCTTGCAACGTCATGATGGGCGTCCGACGGCTAGTGATGGGTGTTGTATAGTTTACTGTCTAGTACTATCGGTGGTCTTGTTGAAATGCCTAGTCTGCGCATGAAAGCATTTTAGAATGACGTTATCGGTACCACATAATATTATCACTGAGATTCGATAACCTACATCAAATATCTCATGCGAAGAGATGTTCTCGACCTGAAGCACTTACATATGGTGCTTATGGAAGGAAAAAGCATGATCAAATTAAACTGCAGATAAAGGATAAATAATGTGCTATATTGTATAATACTAGTAGTATTTCGAAGAAGCGCTGCTAAAAATCTTACCGGAGGTCTGGGAACTTGAGACACCACCGGCATCCGCCAGTAGCTTACAACAGTAACCAGAATTCCCATGTCATGCGAAGGGGCAACACCAAAAAAAACTGCGCTTCGTCGTAACACCGTCCAGGTCCATTTGATTATTCAGACCAACACCTCGGGACTTTATCGATGAGAGACTCGACTGCGAGAAGGATCAGCCATTGATAAAATCGGCGGAGCAAGGGCAGCTACGTGCATAAATGTCAAATAGATCCCAAGACTGAGGTGATGGCCAGTTCGTATGACCTGTTATCGATGATGTGCACATATGCAGAAGGCTAGAAGGAATGTCAGTGGGCCTTAAAGATCCGATTTTGTGATACTTTTGGCACAACACAAGCGTCATTGACGGTTTCTCCGGCATCTAGAAGATTGGTAACGCACCCTTGAAGCACCGGAGAAGTTTCTCCAGTCTTGAGCTTGAGAGCGATTTGACCTCGTGAGGTTTCCAGATGGGTGAAAGTAGGACGAGAGAGCGATGACCCCGGTCTGCGCGTTGTGGATTTTCGGCAGGCCCGGATATAATTCGTGACAAACGTGGTGACCAATAACTCCCAACGTAGACACATAAACCCACTCACTTTCTTCCCCCCGACCTCACCTCGCACTCTAACTCCCTCCTCCCTCTTTATGCTCCCCTTACGTTGCAGCTATGCATCATGATGGTGTTGGCTAGCGACAAGGGCTGTTCATAGAATGTATCCGGCTCTCAACTTCATCATCTTGCTCGACCCATCGCGGCCGCCGAGGGCTTGGAGCCCTTGGTCGGGCGTGGTCCATCTCAGCATCTTGTACTCCGTCCGCAGGCACCTCTCACCATTGTCAGGTCGCTACGGGAGTACATCCGCATGGGAATGGATGACCCCCGACCATGGCCTTGCCCCAGTCCGCTCACGAAACATGGGTTAGGATGCTTGATGTGTGCTCCTCATCGTCGCAATCCGACAGCCTTGAGAGCCTTGAGAATCGTGGATGCATTAGATACATTCCCATATGTGTGGTGAAAGTTTGAAAGCATGGGTACAGTTACGTCGTTTCGACCGTTTGACCACCTCTCCACAGGCCTGTCAGAAGCGAAAGGCATCACAGCTGGCGGGAACAGAGCCACGCTGGAATGTTCAAGGTTCTCCAAGTCCTTTGCGCGTGCTTGGGCACTGTGTTTTATCATGTGCCTGTGTTGAAAATCGAGGGGTGTGTCCGATCTCCATTTACTCGCGTCAGTCAGGAGGTTCTAAGCTTTCGAGTCTGTCTTGTTAGGTCCTATTCTTCGCCGTTTAACTGGGTCGCATTTGCTAGCCAACTCACCTTTAGCCAGTCGATATCCGAAGCGACCGGATGATAAAAATACATCTGGATCATCATCCTCTTCCTCCGTGACAACAGTGATAACCCTTTCAGTCAATGGCGGGCTGACTGAGTCGTAATTCTAGCCTGGTCCAGAAGATTAGTGGCTTGATTCGAGGAAGAAGGGGAGCCAGGCGCTGACAGATGGTTTTTTGAACATCCCACCAAGGATAGGTGCGTCATCGACCTCGATTCAATGGCGCAAAATATGGTCTGATGTTGGAATAGTCTAGAGCCTATCCTCCGGCTACCACGAGCCTTTCAACGTCATTCGCGTTGCCAAGAATTGGCACGCAGAGTTGGCGTCGAAATGTCCACCTAGTGGTTTGTACTGTTGTGGGTATAGTCTGAGGCTCCGCAGGCGAGGCATGCATGTACTGCGCGGGTGGAAAGTAAAGTTCTTGAGGGAATGGGGAGGTACAAAAAATGTTCTCTGCATGTCCTGTCCACATGTATACCTCCTGCGGCATAATCTGGGATAAATGGTTTGAAAACTCACTTGTCATTCATCCCATAAAAGCGGCCACCGTGCCCCTCATAAGCATAGAATGCCCTTGCTGGTCAAGGATATCTGGGCCCTGGAAGTGTGAATCAATAACTGGGGCTGGGCATCTGTACAGTGAGGGTGATGAGTGGTTGCAAGGGGAAGCTGGTGGAGTGTTAAGTTTGGTTGATGCGCGGCTGTCGTCCAAACTTGCACTTTGACCTACCTCCTTTAGACCGACAAACCTACAGTTCTTCGCCAGCATGAGCATCCCGCCGTTCACTCACGGCCGCCGTTCATAATCTTTGGTGGCTCAGGCCCGTTCTCCTGCTTCATCTATAAATTCGGATCCTCCCATATCACCCTCCCATGACAGCCTTTCTCGAAGCACACGTATACAAGCTACATTCTCACACCACACTCCCGCCGCAAGACTCGGCCCATTTGAAGTTATATGGGTATTATATGGTCGAGCTAGCGACGTACTTCGTCCCGACACAACGTCCACAAGGTGTATTGCAGGGATTTGAACTTCTTGTGACTCGAAGTTTGGCGTCCGCCATTCAGCTGGGAGCGAATTATAGAAAGACCTGATACGTTGAGTCGGTACGTGGGGTTCAGCAGGTTTAGTTTGACCGGGAGATGATGTTTACAGGAATTTTTTGATTAGTTTAGGTGACCCTCGTTCAATTCCCATCATGCACCCACACTGCGTCCCAATAACATTGGCAAGCCACAATGTTTCCTCTTGAACGAGACAGCTGATGCAAATTCCCCCATTGAGTCTCAAGGCCTCCAACAACGATTCACAGTTATTAAGTTCCGACACCCTTGCCACCAGCAAAATATATCCCTCCTGCATCGATTTCCCGACGAATGTCGTGTTGGACTCGTCTAGAGTTTTTCACCGGCTGGTCTACTAAGCCCCTACTACCATGATATCCACTCAGCTTACGGACTTTGATGCAGCAAGCATAACCTAAACTTCAGTTCCGTGCCACCCAGCTTGGACTGTTGAAAGCATGTGCCACGGAGTTTCGCCACAAAATGTTAGTGACGCAGTGCAGTTAACGCTTACATTCTATTTTCGTCACAATCTTATTCAGTTTCAATGTCAGCCGCCGAACACTATAAAGTCCACACCGTCACGCCATCGCATTCAAATCGTTTCTTGCCTTCTTACCCCCATCTGCATTTATTTCAAGACGCCCAATACGTCTTTCGCCAAAATGCGCCCTTCATCTCGTCTCCTAGTCCCCGCCCTTACCGTCCTTACCTGGAGCGTAGAGGCTGCCTATTCCTCTTTCCGCCCACCCGCCCAGAGCCTGTACAGGCGCCAAGTCCGTTCAGCCGATTACTCGACCTCATCTCGCCCTTCTTATGAAGGCACCAACAGCGCGAGCTCGCCCGAGAGCGATGCCTCTTCTCCCTCCCGGCCAGGGCCCACCACCCCACCAACATCGGACAAGACAAAGCGAGACGGCATTTCTACCACAAACTTTCGGTACTCTGAACTCGCCTCCAGATCAAAGAGGCGATCCTCTGACGACAATGATACCTATTTCAAAGCCTACTCTGGCTCCGACAAACCTAGTTCTGGCATTGACCAAGACGTTTCCACGCCCGATATTCACCGTCAAACTCCGCGTTCCGATTTCGGACAGAAGAAGCGAAGCTTTAGCGCCGTACAAAACCTCTCCACACGCGACATCCATCGCCAAACGCGTTCTGACAACGGCCAGAAACTGCGACGGTCTGGTGGCGTGACTCATTCGTACACGAAGCAAATCGGATACAAGAACAAGAAGTCGACCTCTGCGGCATCTCGTCACCACAAGGAACACGCGCGCGAGGGGAGGAAGGGCGTGGAACTACACTCGTTGAAAGAGAAGAAGTCGCTGGGTGCTATTCGCCGTTCTGACTTCGATCTCGGCACACTCCACATCGCTCGAGGGATACAGCAGCCCCAGGCCCATGCGGCTGACTTGACGCCATCGTCTGAAGCTAGCAAGTCTCTTCCCGGTGCTCAAGGCCAACAACCGTCTATCCCCAGACAAAGCGAAGGCACCGGAGCGCCCAAAAGCATGACCGTCACCTTCAACACTCCGGAAGCGAAAGACACATCTCAACTTCCACAAAGCGATCTGGTTCACGGGTAAGGCGCATAAAGGCTTGGGGGAGGAGGGAAAGGCACACATTCTACTGTATCGCATACATCGCCTATACAAACTATGATATACCCGTCACTACCCGCTACCGGTACTACATATGATCCGTGAATGGCATTAGACAGCAAACCAGAACTCGGCGAATGGCTGCAATGACGTGCGCGACACTCGGTTCCATCCTCTGAATCATCAGCTAGCAGTAGATGCTAGTCGTGGATTGAAGGGTTAGTCTACCCATGGGTTAAGCATCCAGAATCTCCTGATATATGGGAAAATGAATTTTCACGTTGTGGCACGACTTGTGTTTGTTGTGGGAAGTGGGAGAGGACAAGTGTGGCGGCATTAGCCGAGCCCATTCGTACAATTTTGGGCGAACCGTGACAAAGCCACCCTTGTCACTCCCTTATTCATTGTCTCCCAACCTTCACCCAAACGTCACCGGGATTTTTATGAGGGCCCTTGAAGTTCATTCTTGGACAGATCCACTGGAGAGGGGAACCTCACGACGATGAGGACTTTCGATCTGAAGATGGTCCGAGTCTCTGCGAGCTCATGTTGCTTCTTGTTCTTGATGCTGCCGTGCAGGTGCTGGGGTGCTATCTCAATTCGCAGCACTTCGTCTGATCGTTTTTTCTGAAGGATCCGACATTGTACGCCCATCACTGTGCCGAGGATCTCATAAAACGACGGTAGTAACAAGTCTAAAAGCTGTTCAGATTTTCAACGTTCCTCCCACATGAAAAATCAATTGATTTCCCTCCTGTCCAGATTACGCGGTGTGGAGCATTTATTATTTACTGCTGACCCAGGAGATGGAACTCGGCATCGATACGATTCAACCCTAATGGGGAGTCGTTAAAATTTAGAAGTATGTCAGCATGATCTTTCGACATATTAGAAGTCGCTCACGGATGCTCTCTTCAGAGTCCATCTCTCTCATTTGGGGGTACTATTGCAGCTCAGGGGTGTTGCCCCCATAGAGCAACGTCGATCCTTCGAGAACCACCCGGCTGTTTACACGCACGGCCCTGCTCAAAGCTTAGTATTTATGCTCAATAATCTTAATCGATATATAAATGTATAACACACATCAATCATAATGCGTAGAGTAGTATGGTATGTTTGATGTCAGCGGCCAGCCTCATCGCCTTTCTAGAACCTGATTCCCCAGGCGTGCTCAGCCCTGAAACGTGGCGCATGAGGGCGACCGAAGATCGTAGAGTTCTGCTTGTAGGACGCTTCCTCTGCGAAGTCATCGTCCTGTGCAACAGAACGGGGCAAGTCTGGTGTACTGTCCGCAGATGTGCTAGCTTCGAGAGACACACGGCTTGTGATCTCCCACTTTCTTGCGCTGGAGGGGAGAGGTGTCCATGCATTATTTGATGCGTATGTGAAGCTAGTCATCTCGATAAGCCGCGATAAAGCACGTTTGAAGGCGAATTGTTCGTCTTGGCCTGTTTTTCTAGGTCAGCGACTGTCTTCAAAAGGTCTCAAGAAACGACCTGCCAGAGAATATACTCAGAGTGTCTAGAGGGGCTCTGGTAGCTGGCGATACAGGCGCTTCGGCCATTTTGGGCGCATCATACGAGGAGATGTTCGGTCTGTATTTCTCTTGAGTCTCCATGATAGATTCCGCCATTATCATGTCCGCTTCAGTATGTGTGGGCACAAGTGCGTCTGGGAAGAAAAGGTCTTCTGGTTCCGCGTCCGCAAGGCATACTAGATGGCATCGCGATTCGTACGCAGCATCAACGAAGGCGATGAAACGTCGCGCTTGGTCTTTATCTGAAAGTTTGAGAACAGGGATGTCCGTGAGGATGATGGTATGAAAGTTGGAGGCGAGGGTGATATAATCTGCAGGCCCTAGTGTCTGGAGAAGAAATCCGATAAGCAATGCCACTGAAAATCAGTATTTGGGATGCCCACCTCGTTGCAAAGTTGTTGGAACGTGAATTTACATCTGCCTCCGAGTGACCAGGGAATGTACAAATTGCGCCCGAAGACGTTCAATTCTTGGCTACCAGAAGCCTGCTTCGATCCTGGATATTGATCTGTCAGTAAATAAAAGACCAGGGAGGGATTCGAGGCACCTGCGACAAGTCCCAGCTGAGATATCGCTTGACTGAACCCAGCCTGCTCGACAAGCCATGTCCTTCCACCTCCGTTACTGCCCCTTTCCCTCCTCCAGTCCTTCTCAGACCCCATTTCCACCACGGGACAACGTGCTTTCAAGGCATCCACAAATGGCTCCAGCCTTTCCCTCTGCACGCCATTTCGATAAAGATCATCTGGAACTTTGTTTGACGTGCCCACCACCACCCCACCAAGGCGCCAATACCACGACAGCACATCCGCGAGCAGTACCGCGCTCGACACGTCCAGAAGCTGCACCTCATCAAACACAAGTACCCAATGGTGCAGCAGCAGGCGACGTGCGACAGTGAACGCCATTGGTGGATTATAGCTGTGTGTGCCCCCAAATAGGCCTGACCACCGAATTGGTAGGGCACCCTCGCGAAGTAACCCGCGCCAGTGGTCCCGGATTGCCTTATTCCATGAGGTCCGCTCATTTTCCGTAGGCAACTGAGGCTCCGCACGCATCGCAGTCATACGGCGCTGGGTTTCCTCCCAAACGGCGCGGTATATCTCGAGTACGAGTTGGTTATAATGTTTGCGGGCCTTGAAGCGCGTTGGAAGGGCGGAGAACCACATGTCAATAAGAAAGCTCTTGCCCGCACCCGGAGGACCAGTCAACAGCAGACCCTATTACACAAAGGCTTCAGGATTGGGATAGGAGGGGCAATAAGAACTGCGGGATGCACTTTGGGTGTGTCCAATGACGCGAGCTCTTCTGCATAGCCTTTCATCCGAACCATCGCCTTAGTGTCCACACTTGGCTCCGACGACGAATATGTCCACCACGGTGTCGTGTCCCTTGATGTTCGACTGGTACCCTCATGACGCCGTAGAAGCCCTGAGACAATTGAAGGAGGTGTGTATCCAACAAGCTCTCTTTGCAGTCTTCGTAACTGATGCGAAGTTCAGGAAACAAGTCGGAGGAGCTAAACTAAGAATATGCAGACCTTCATAACAACCCGGACCTGATCCTTGTCGTAGTCAATTTCCCCGAGTGCCACTAGTCCACGATACCGTTCAAGAAGATCGATTTGAGCAGGCAAATTGACGCTCCTAGAGCCGGAAGAAATGCCAGGACTGACACTGTTCATATTTCGCCACCAACATCTTGAGGCAAAAACCATTTTCGTAGACCGTGCTAGGATGGGCATTATCGCTTGTCTAGGGTCGTAGGGCGTGTTGATTCATAGATATGTCGAAAATATTTCCGTATGCCATACAACTGTAGACTGAAAAAGGCAGATGAGAGTTGACGCGGACGCGTCGTCAAAGATTCTTCCGATCCGAAGATGTAGTGATGGGCATCGAACGGAACTGGGTGATCGGGATCGGACAACGAGCGACAGCCCAACGACCAGCGACAGACAATTGAAACACTCGCAATACCGCCGATGTCTACTCGACGTTCGCGGCCGTCCAAGATACCTCCTGTTGTACAGAATCTTGTCGACAAGGCGCGCCAACAGCCAGATACCCATCTCAAGGAGCTCGTAGATTTTTTAGAGAATAACTCGCACGAGACTTGGCGGCAACATCCCTCGGTCGTCGAACTATATTTTGACAAGTTTGAGTCAACCCCACCCACGGCCATATCACTTGCTACAGTAAGCGTGCCCACCTATGCACTACTCGGGATCTGGAATTATGTCGCAATGGATCAGTTTGCCGATCCCTTGCCGGTTCTTATCGCGGCATGGCCAAGATTATGGAAGTGGATGGAGTTCTTGTATCAAAGTGCGGAACTTGTGGAGAGCACACTGGGCAGTGTCAGCGCTAACACTCTTACGTTGGCAATTGGGGGCGTCTTTGTTCACATTATCCACCACCCACCCACCACTTCTACTGTCGCTGCAACAGCAGGCACTCTTCGACTAGCCGTCAACATGTTTATTCAATTGGGGGTTAGGCCACCCACAGATCCGGTGGAGATTACAACCCGCCAAAGGAACGCGGCGGTATCGTTAATGGATGTCCTGGTTTCCCCTGAATCCGACTTTGGCGAGCTTGTCGCCGCACTTGGACCCAACAAGCGCCACGCGGCGCGTGCCCTATTTCGACCAATCGCAGTGGCCACCCGTGTAGGAGGACCATGGGCAAGATACACTTCATTACTCATCGCCGTCCACTTCAATATAGTTTCACGGAATCCGGCCTACTACGCGTCACTTCCGACGAAGATTATCATCCGAAACATCTGCGGCGCCCTCGCATACTTCGTGACTACCTACCTGCCTCCCTCCACCGTCTCCGGCTACAACGCAAACCACGATTGCACTACATACCTAGTGTCGCTACTCGCGCGATATGCAACCGATGCCGCCATCGGGCATGCTTGGCTGATATACGCCATACGCCATAATGCCGTAGGACTGCTGTTGAAAAGCGCACGATACATTGGTGTACCTGGGATCGAGCCGCCGAACGGACCCCCCATTATCGCGCGCACCGTGCGATCCCTGCTCGATATCTTCCGCCTGTACGTGCTGCACCGCCCGGTCATGCAGCGGTTTTCTGGCGACCCAGTAATACGTTCGAAGTTCTCCACCAGGGACGCTGACGTCCAATGGAGCTGGGACAGTTTATCCCTGGCAGTGGGTTCTCAGGAGGCCCTTCACGTTGAATTTGACTCACACGGATCCATCCTCCGCTGCAGCTACACAGAGTGCGATGCTGAATGGGAGCATGTTACACAGCGTTGCGCTGCATGCAAAGTCGCCTTTTATTGCTCATCCACGTGCCAGAAGATCGATTGGCCAGATCATAAAGAGAGATGCAGGACATTCGACCCAAATCGCAGATACATGGAATCGCCTCGGACAATCGCTTTCTTCCACTTTGTCATGAAACAAGCGCTTATGGCCGATAAGCGGGAAGCTCGAAAGAGGCGGGATGAACTTCTCAACAACCCTTCGACTCCTCCGCCTTACATCTTCTTAGCTGACTGCTCCGACCACTACCCGCCCAAGATCAAGATCGACACAGTCACGAATTTGAAGCTCGACGTGAGCGAACATGATATGGAGCGTATCCCGTTACTGCTGCCGGTGGGATTGGTTGTGTATGGTGCCGGAGCTCCGAAGACCGTAGTTTCAGCCATGCAGGTTTCTGGGAATCTTTTCGGTTGGCTAGATGAACATGTCGAGGAGAATACATGATCACATTTTGCCAGTTAAAACACTCTTCAAGGGACATCGACGTCGCAGTCATTGATGTTAATAAGACTTAGATGGCATTCCTTAGCCAAGTCATGCTCCACGTGGGGTCAATACTTGCACCATTCGATCCGTATGCCCCATGATTGCTAGTAATAGTATGAGAGGCAGCTGTGTCACTGTTCGTGCAGTGTTATTCTCGGCACATAGGTGAGCGTTGATAGTGCAACTCATCCACCTGCTATGCCGGGTTTCTATGTCTATTAATATTATACCTCCCCGTGTCTGCCTGTGTGTGCCGTGCATCTGCACTGTCGTTCTCGGGTCGTGAATGAATCTTGAATTTCAGTATGAGCACTCCAACTCCGAACACGCGTTTGTATGCGGGTTTATATTGTATGTAAGTAGTACGGAAACCGGTCGTTACTGCGCGGGCCTCCTTGGAAATACATCTATGTACCTACCTACTCCGTCAATTCGTAAACATCGAAAAGGCCTAATTAAGTATCGAAGGGACTAAAGATAATGACTGCTATTGAGGGCCATTTCTACTTATTTCTTCTGAAAACTTAAATTGGTTTTGTCAGTTGGCATTACAGTAACATATGCGTACAATTGTGGCGCAATGTGTCCCAGAAACTTCCATAACATTCAGATTGGCGCCTCATCACTTGCCTCAGAGGACCAACCTATTCATCAAAGACGGATGGACTGTTCCTGAGTACCCAATATTATTCCTCAGTCACCATATCCATGGGTTCGACCACCGAATGTCTACAACATTACACAGTTTCACCCGAAATTTTCATAAGATTAATTCTAGACAGCAATAGGATCAGACAGCAGTGGTAGTTACATTAATAGCACACGCAATGAGCAGGTTTCCATGAGGATACCGAATAATGCAGGGGTGAGGAACGAGATGGACATGCGGGGTATCGTGGATATGTGGAATGTAGGTATCGATAATGACAACTATGTGTACTTTTAGTGGTCGAGTCAGATGTCAGATGTCCACGTCCATCTTCGAATGGCCTGTGTCAATCATATCCTCCTTTTTCAACCTTCTCCTCCCCTCGGAGCATTTCCTCAAATACTCCTTCGCGCGCTGTTCAAACAGCACGCAACCCTTGAAGAAGTCTAGGGGAAGATGATCAGCACGCTGCTCCCACGGCTTCACGTCTACACTCTCGCAGCGGTCTATGCATACGAGGATCATACCGAAGCTATACGCGTCTGCGAGACGCGCATCCTGGCACTCCCCGCGTAAGATCTCGGGTGCCGAGAAGGGGCGTGTGCCGGGGTGAATCTGCTCGATCTTTGGAGCATGGAATCTGTTGGGCACGGTGGAGGCGGACGCCTTGCGGTGAAGCTCGTCGAAAGGGTCCACAGGCTCGTCATCAGGTGGACGGTACACGGAGTCCGCGGACACGGAGCGCCCAAAATCAAGCAGCTTGACGGTATCTCCAGGGGAGATTACCTGCACGTTCAGGAGTGACAGATCTCCGTGCGATAGGCGATATGAATGAAGGTGCGTTAGGCCGTCCAGAAGCTGGTTGTGGTAGTCGATCTTCTGAGCTTCAGTCAGAGGGGGGCGGGCAACGACAACATCATATAAAGTACGACCCTCCAAATATTCGAGGACCATGCCCACATTCTCCAGTGACCCAAGGAAAGCGCAGATGTTGCGATGACGCGCCAGAGTCGTATATACGCGTAGTTCTGCCATAAATTGCACTGTTACATCCGAGGCATTTGAATGCATGTCCCCGTTGATCTCCAGCTGTACAACATCGGGTTTTTTCACGACGCACTTGAACAGCTCAGATGCAGATCCACGTGCGCATGGGGTCATGCTCGCCGTCGGGTTTGGTGGCGCGCTATACGCAGTTGGGGTGGGGAATGAGAAGATGGACGTCGGATGCCGCGGGGGGTTGTAGATCGGTGAGGGCGGTGGTGAGTCCGTACGCATGTGCTCGATGTTCTGCTCATCGGCGCCGTGCATGTAATGCAGCTTGGGGTCTACGCCGCCCGTCTCTTCTCCGATCACACTCTTATTGTCCTCCTCCTCGTCCATCTCCACTGCATTATGGTTAACGGATCAGCTCAAGCTTCAAAGCTGATATGCTCACCCATCCACCAGTTTTTCTTCGACGTCAGCGTCACCCGTTTGACGTGCATCGTTGCGGTCTGTGTCCGCGGCACAGGTGCCGAGACGGTCGGCGTCCTTTGCTCCGTCGGTGTGGCCACTGCATTGGTAAAAGCCCTGTTGAATGCAGGTCGGCCAATCTCGACGGGGTTCGGCACTGGTGTCATCGAGGACTGACCAGAGTACAGCGATGGGATTCAAGAGCAAGCACGTTCGCCAGTGATGACTACACACTTCTAACTTGGCTCATCAATTTGATTTGATCGCGCTGTGAGATCTATCGTTACTTCAAAATGGCGAAGGATGTATTGTAAAGAACTAAAAAAATACATAGCTGCACTGCTAAGCTAGATTATACCCAATGTCCTAGTGTTCGCTACGTGACTAAAAGCCATAAGGGTCCGTAGTAGTAGTAGTGTTGTAAGAGTGTTGTAAGAGTAGTAAATTGTCCGAGAAAGCGGGGTAATAACCCCAGCAGGCCTAAAGCCTCCAGTGTGGAGTATCGAAAAGTGATCCTACCACACCCCTATGACCACGACGAGCAAAGCCAGCACCCCCCATACAGGATGCAACTGCTGTCGAGCCGAAGCGCCATTAAACGCCGATTGCGAACCCTTTCCCTTGACCTGTACAGTTGACTCTGGCAAATCCCCTATCGGCAGAACTTCCTGCTTTCCGAGGTGCCCAGAGCCTACCATGACCTGTACCCCTACAGACGGCACGCCGTTTACCACGACAAACACGAACGCAGGACCGGGCGCTAAAATCGCGGGATTGGGAGGGAGTTGGCTCACATGAAGAACGGCAGTATTGTTGATGGCATAGCCTATGTACGTATTTTCAAGCTGCAAGAAGCGCTGGCCCATGTTCTAGGACAATAGATATCAACGTAAGGTTGAATGATGGCTAATGATCCCATGACACTCACCATCGCATGCGAAGAGAAGCCCGGCCGGATGATGACCACAGTTGCATTCTTCACGTTATCCACGTTCCCGAAGAGATCATCGGCATCAAGGGAGATGGTGAAACTTGGTCCTCCATAACTCAGCTGAGAAAGGATACCGACGGGTTGCGGGCGTCGCTCGTTATAATACGAGGGGTAGAAACGCTCTGTCCTGTACTCAGTCCCATATTTGATATTCGGGCCAACATTGTAGTCCGAATTGGGGTTGGAGCCAGAGACGAAGACCGATCCTACATACATGTCATTAGAAATGAAAGTGCAAGCAGTACGCTGAACATACCGTCAGGAAGAAGCGTAGCGGACGAATGGTACATCCTCGGTATCTTGCTCGCCGAGAGGCCGTCGCGTGACCAGCGCTCTCCTGCAGGTGCCTCTGGATCGTACACCACAGGGGTCAACGCTGGGGAGTCCGCATACGACATGCCAATCGCCCAAGATTGATTTCCATACCCTGCAGTGCCCATCTTCGCGCCGTTCAGGCACAGGATCTTACCGTTCGGAAGGGCAATCAAGTTGCCCATCGACCGTGGCTCGGGGAGCGCATCGTCCTTCACATACGTCTTGGCAACATCAGGCGTGATACGAACGCATGACGTCGACGCAGGATACTTCGGGATGATCCAGTCAGAGTCTGTCCACCTGTAAGCGAGCGTGGCGCCACACGGTCAGGTCACGCCGCACCCTCTACGCTGTACGGCGAATACTCACCGGTTCGGCTGAACATCGGAACCGCCGCAAAACAGCACCGTCGCAGTCCAGTTGTTCGCAGGCGTAAGTGGCAGCATCACCGTTCCGGCGCTCGCGGGATAGGTGCGTACTGCGTCGGGTATGTCCTCCAGTGCCGTCTCGCTTTGCTCCTTGTAATCGTAGAGCACAGTTTCCCAGTTGCTCTGAATCAGCAGGCGACCAGAGGGAAGTAGCCATGTGAGGGGGTATAGGTTGGCGGGTAAAGTGCGTTGGAGGATGGGTAATGCGATGAGGCCATCTTTAGGCGGGAAAAACTCGTATGTCGGGTTGTCCTGGGCAGCGTCATTTACATAACCACCGAATCTACACCCGCCGAGCTGCAACGAGAAAGTCAGCTCACGGTTTAACTAAATTTCGGGACCCGGATTTACAATGATGAGCGTGCCGTCTTCCAGGGTCTCTCTGTGTATGACAAGGTTGATGAAATCAGTGCACAGATGCTTCGTGAATACAAACAAGGACACTGACATCGTGGGATACCATCGCTGATCAGTCTGGGCTGGTGACAACATCCAGTCGCATTTTCCGTCATCACATGGATTTAGGAGGCTAAATAGGGATGGTATGAGAAAGTTTGTGTTTTGTCGATGAGATGACAGACCGGATGCTGAAGAAAAGAAGTTATGAACGATGCCGGTAACGGCATAAATGCGATTGGGTACTCACGATTGCCTGCCATCTGGGTCATCATACGGGCCGCCACCAGTTTGGCTTGCAGCAGCGTCTCCTCCGTAGGTGACTGCTTGATTTCCACCTACATTGACCCACGTCCCGTTGCCCATTACATTGCCACCCTAAATTTCATCAATGATGAGTTTCAAAATACAGGGAAAGAGGAGCGACGCGTCGTACTGCACAGAACGTGTTGGTGACGGCGTCCATCGCCCGTTGCGTGTTTGAGTCCAGGGTCCATCCTTCAATACGCATTGTCAGAAAAGGAGAAGTCAATAGGGTCACGCGCAACGCACCCGACGCCCAGGCGGGGTGTCCGTCGATCCTCACCGGGTTGTTCTCGACCTTGTCTACGATGAAGACGTTCTTCTCTGTGCCTAGGAATAGCTGGCGTGGGCATAAGTCCCCGCCTCATATCTTCACTCGCTCACTCACTTGTTGTGCGCTCACGAGACTTTCGCCAAGGAGCTCAAACTGGCCAGTGACGCCGCTGTGAGTCGGCTGGCCTGGTTTGGGTATAGTAGATGTTGACTGGTCGCCCAATACTAGGACGGCCAGCATTGGTATGGCCAAAAGGGGTAGAAGAATAGCCATGGCCAGATAGATAAAAGGAGGGTATATGTTGCGGTGGGGAATATTCACCGCGAACACGCTTTATAGGCGAGATCCCTGCGGAGAGGACGGAGCCAGCGCCAATCGATGGATAGCGGAGAAAGATGAGAGGGTGGAAAGAGATTCTAAGTTGTTGTGAAAGTATATATGTAATCGGGGATCGAACAAGGCAAACAGATTTCGCCGGCCGTTTAAATAGCCAAGCCAAGCATGCAAGGATCTGGCGAATAACTAGGAGTTGCGAAGCATGTTGCAGTGCGACGCCACGAAGGAAAGTCGTTTGCATTATCTGGAATATAGAGAGCAGTACAGTCATGTGTGGTCTGTTCTTGTCAATAGTAACACGCGTACGCCTGAGGATTCGGACACGCATCATGAATCGGAACTACTTGATCAGGCACGACTGCATCAGCGCTTATCTAACTTTGCCAAGGATTTCCAAAAACGTCTTGGTCCAAATTTTACCACACGCATTTGCAAATTGCCACCGCCATGTTTCGCGAGACGACCCTGCCCTCTTTGCTCAATATCCACTACAGCGAGCAACTCCTTCCGACGTCGAGACCACGCGTCCAGATTTTGTCAGCTCACAAAAATGGCTCTTCTCCAACAGAAACGTACGTACCTTCCACGTGCATCGGGGCGTTCCTGACCTCAAGGCGCTTTTTCAAGTTGGTGAACCACAATCCCAGCGCCAACTTCATGCCGTTCCCAACCACCATCTGCCCCCCCACAGATAACTAGCGAGTAAGGGTATGGTTTTCATTCTTCATGGCACTTTTTGAGCCCACTGACGAGGCCTTGTCATTACAATAACTGTAGAGACACACTACCGGACCAGAGTAATCTTTCTTATCAGGAGAATGGGCGACGTCCATATCCCTGCTGGTATCATCTGCACACCAGAGCAGTACAACAGGGTTCTAGCTCATGACCGCTCGATTCACTGCTTGACCAGGAACGAAAGTATCGCACTTACAGTAGGTCTCAATCATGACCTTGCTCTTTCGTGCCCTTCTGAACAATACGTCAATAGATAGTCACAGAAGTTGGCTTCATATCGCTCCTCGCCGTCTGCTACGTCTTCTTCATTATTACAGTAAATTTCTTCTGCCATTTACCCTTCACTTCGGCTGACATGGACCCACTCAGTGTAATGTAGTCCGTCATTTCCGACTCTCACCCAAGCATCGGATAAGCGTGATTCAGGAGCCTATGGACATCTTGATGGTAAGACATATCGCGTCGCCGCGGCCGCCTAATTTACTCCTCGCTTCGCAGTTGTCACTATTCATTGCCGATTTCGGACAAGCTTTTGGAGCAGTTGCAGACATTAAGTGGGTTAACGAAGGCAAAGTTGAAATTGGAGCCTGGTGTACGGCTCAAGGTAAGCTACGCGGTCCCTTCATCCGACCTACCCATCTCATTCTAATCTTCTGTAGGGGTCTTCCAGCAACTGGGCGAGACAGGAAGCGCGATCACAACTCTTGTACGTAGGCGTTTCCGTTCATCACATCATTTATTGCCTATGTTTACCTTGATCCCAGTTGATCGCAATCTACACTTTCATCGGCGTATGGTGGCGAATTGGCATGGGCAAAAAATCAGTTCGTGTTGCCAAACTTATTGTTGGCCTCATGTGGTTCTTCATCATCCTCATGGTGACCATTGGCCATGCAACACACGCCGATAAGCGTCAGTTTTACGAAGCCCCAACACCGGTTTGTCCCCGTCCCCGACTATCTATCCACACAACATCCCTGACTTTGACTTTGTTACAGTACTGGTGCTGGATTGGCGATGATTACTTGCAGTGGCGACTATGGGGTGAATACATTTGGTTCTGGGTCACCCTTGCGTTCTCGTTCTTTGCCTATTCCTTGTTATTCTTCTGGAGTCGTGGAAACATAACAATAAATGACGAGTCATGGTGGCGCTTCTCCGTTCACCACCGGCAAGGTCTCCACAAACACCACAGCACCCGCTTGCAGTCCCTCATTATGCTTGCGTATGTTTCATTATCCCCATCCACCCTGCATAAACACCTTATCCGAACACACACAGGTACCCAATTGTGTACTCCATCCTCATCCTGCCCCTCAGCATCGTTCGCTGGATTGGCTTCGTACAAGAACGCGGCGCAGGTGTGAATCGCATCGGCGAGGCGGCGACGATGACCGTCATCGCGATCTACGGCTGCACTGGCATCGCGAACGTTGTGCTCCTCCTTACCACACGCCCTAATTCCGTGCTCTTCGGAACAGGCTTGAAGCATGAGCCACAGGTGCTGGCACATGGCGAGGTGGATTCGGGGATCGGGCATGAGTTGGATGGCAGGGAGCGCTCGACGAGCGTAATGGGGATGGGGAGGGGTGTAAGCGAGTTGAGTGGTGATGATCTTGGGAGACTTCCCTCGAGGTCATCTGCCGGGTCGGGCTGGCCTTAAGGGTCGAAGTGAGCTTTTTGCCTCAATTGTGACTCGCCATAACGGAGGAGGGTGCAGAATTAATTTGTATCTTGTGTGTGTCATAAAATTCCAACTAGACTGATCATCTTGTATATTTCTAAATAGATGTATACAGTACGAGCTCATCATGCCTGAAATCATTCTCGGTACTTTCTTGTACTTGATAGATCTAGTTTCCAGCAATTATTCTTGAGTACGTAGATGGAGGCGGCCTCGGTTCAGTTTGCAACGCGTGAAGGACTACATTGATTCCTCGTTTGGTAAGCATTGTCTAACGCGTTCTGAACGACAGAAGTTGAACGACAGAAGGCGAACGTTGTGAATGCGACGGAGTGATTCGATCAATTTCCATCCTGTCACCTCGATAGCGAGTAGCGTGTCGTGCATCTCCATATCTCCTGTCTGGGGTCCCAAATTAATAATTTGACACAGTTCGCAAGACTCGAGCTCGTAAGAGGCCGCAAAGTGATTAGCTACAAATGTGCTGCTCGCGACCAGATTCCAGAATTGTGAGTGAGGTGAATGTTGCAGTGAAAAGCGCTAGAATATTATTGCAGGATCGTCGCAAAGATCGAAGCTAAATGATGTGGCCTTAAGTACAGTTACAATTGGCTACACTGTGTCCCAAGGATGACAAAGTATAGTCGAAATCTCACCCTCACGGATCCAAACCCAGTAACTGTACTGTCTGTACTGTCATGTGTGGATCATCTTCAATCAACCCCAGAGAGACCCATATTCCCCGGCGTAACGCAGCAGCCTTGGTGCTGCGCACGACGGCTAGCGGCACATCCTGGGATACCGGGAAGTGAACTTCAATGTTCACCCAGCCCGTCACCTCCACAGCCTGCAACAGCTCATTCGAAAGTACATCGTCCTTCCCAGGTTGGAGCGTGATGGAAGGCATGAGATAGCGGGGGCCTAGTATGTTGTATGAGACAGGCTTCCGGCCAAGCGTGAGGGAGCTCGCTAAGCCAGGGCCACGCGCACACAGCTTCACGAGCGCCGTGAGCGTGGGCATGGCCGCGTCCAGCGCAAACTCCTCAGAGGGGGCCCCGCGGGAAAACTCGCAGTCTGTAACAAAGATCTCCTTCAAGGTAGAGGCCGCAGCGCAAAGGAAGAGAGTAAAGTCGTGATTTGAGAAGCCGTCCACATGCACCAGCCGTAAGGTGTTCAATCTCGGGACAGATGACGGGGTCAAACGCCTCAGCTGGGAAGCACTGAGGGTTCCGAATGAGAGAGTGAGGTTTATCAAGTTAAATTGCCCTGATGTGGATGGTGCAGTAGCGACACTAACAAGAAAACTTAATAAGTATTAAGACGCCGGCCTCTAGCAGGGATGGGCTTACTCGATATCTCCACTTTTTGACCAACGACCCAGTTGTAGTACACGAAAGTCAGGCCATTGTGATATCCAGGATTGTATTGTATCCATGTCAAATGGAACCTTCTCACTCTTACTGTGAGACTCGCCAATATGCAGTTCCTTGACATCGCACAACGAGAAAAACCTAGTCGATAAATCGCCCGCAACGTAGGCAGGAATGGATACAGGCAGATGAATGACCCTTAAACCTGCAGGATCAACGTGTCCCAGGATCGTCAAGAGGGCATCCCAATCTTGGGCTGTATAATTGTCTTGACCCTTGACATTGGATTTAAACGCGTAATCGTACACCGAAAAGGAGCGTATAAGAGCGCCTCGCTCTGGTCGCAAGTCCAAGCTACGTGCGACAGACGACGCCCATGGATTATCAGCAACGAGGTTCCTAGTGATAGATCCGAGGCCCTGGAAGTATATATCCAGAACCTGTTTCCATGCTCTGGAGACAAGGCCACAGGTCATCAACACCTTCCTCCAACCACGTTCCCCGTGCGCAACGGCGAACTCTGTAATACGTCTCACGATGTGCGGGGGCAATTCGGGGCATTTGCTGCGCGTAGCCAGCGGTAAAATGCGGAATGCGTGTGCACGGATCCAAGTTTGCGCCAGATGAACACCGATGGTTCCCGAAAGGGCTGGCTCGAGATTCGTACTGCACGCCAGGAAGAGGAGCATCGACGCGTGTGCTGGATCGCATGGCTGCGTGTGGTCATAAATGACTCGTAGGCCTTGTTGGGATGGGCAGTAGGAAGTCTTTTGCACCAGCCTTGGCCTTGGCCGTGGAACACTAAATAGATGGTTGGGGCGGAGTAGCTCCAGGAAGACGGTGCAAGTTGCCTGTTTGAGGGCAGTCTTATCGGACGCCGGCCCCAGCACACCTTGCTTTGCAAGCAGAGCACGCCGTCGAGTAAGCGAATGGCGATATTTGGGTAGGTGTATGTTCTGTGGGAACGTGGTATATGAGGCGAGTTCATCATTACAAGTATGGAGGGTCTAAACTTGTCATGTCAACTTTGGGAGGGTGGGAGTAGTAGGGCGAAGAGGAACATACAATGCCAACTTCTTTGGTCACCACGATCAGCCGTATAGCATCGAACTGAAAACGCGCGCCGTCCTCAAGTACTACAGTGACCAACGCAACCTGGGAGATGTCATATCGATTAGGGAATTCAGATTGACGGCGAAAGCCTCGAGAGGGGGTGATAAATCTGGGGCCCTTGTAGGAGCTGTAGCTTGTCCAATAGCTGTCCATATATCGCGCAACGGCTTGCAAGTTGAAGATGTGTTCCCGATAGATATAGTCATGAAAGATTGAGTTCAAATACAACCAGGACCGGTGATGGGCGTTCGGCGGACGGCAACCATCCCCAAACCCGGTCATGACATGACTGGAATAAAAACGCGTGACAAGTTTGAAATTTCCAACGCCTCCTTATATAATTACAAAGTATGTATTGGGGATCCTAGTGCTAACTTCTCTTGAAGAGAAGTCATCAAGTAGTGTTTAAAGCATGAGCGGTTGCCGTTCCCGTCAACGAAACACCTTGCTATGGAGATTGAATATCCTTTCTTGAGCTATAGATTAATTTCGCGGGGCCGCCGCGCTCCTCGCGGCGTGCCCAGTCTGGCAGGCGGCTTTCGAAATCACCAGCCCTTCACCCTATGTGATGTGTTGCGGGAGCTGCTTGCACGGTGTGCCCGGCACCAGGGGAGCGACATTGCATGGGGGCAGTATGTTGATGTCATTGTGGAGCTCGTGGTATATTACATCGAACTCGAAGAGGTAACTGCACGCTATGTAGCTGCCCAAATAGTGTAGTACTTATGCTCCGCATCGCATGCCTCCATGCGGTTGTATATGATTTTTGGAGCCGGACGCGCCTAGAGATCGGCGGCGGTCCGTTGTACGAACCGGTACCGCACAGGTGTCGCGTCGATATGGGTTCCCTGAGCATTGCATAGCTTGGCAAGCACGATGGTATAGACCCGCACCGTGTCCCCCGCCGCCGCCGCCGTTTCTAGCACTTCCTCACGCAAGACGGGCATCCCGTCCTTCATTAACTTTCCCATGTCGGTATGCACAATTGGTATTGGCGAGATACGACACGACGCCATGATTGCAATCGTACAGTCTCCATGCCAGGTGTAACGCATGATCAGCCCCGCTGCAGGAGGACATAGTATAATATAAAGGAGTACACGCAAGCCCAGCATCCCCAGTCACCCCAACCAGCCGTACCGCCGCAAACTGGGACCGCGCAGCCTGGGCGCCGTCGAGTATAACGGACACCTGCACGACCCGCACGGCGTCGTATACGTAGTGGTACCTGAAGTCCTCCAAGTGCCAGTGCTGTAGCGCAAAATGCGAGTTACTGGTGCGGGGTAGCTGATATATGCGGGCGTTCGGGGAGAAGAGACCAGTCGAGACGCTGAAGTTCGTCGAGTATCCGCCCATGGAACTTTGCAATAAATGCGTGAGGGACTGCTTTATTTCTTCGTTTGGTGGTATTTTCCGACGCGTTCTGAACGACAGAAGGCGAACATTGTGAACGCGGCAGATGTAATTCGATCAATTTCCATCAACTCGATAGTGAGCAGCACGTCGTGCAACTCCATATCTCCTGTCTGGGGTCCCAAATTAATAATTTGACACAGTTTGCAAGACTCGAGCTCGTGAGAGACCGTAAGGTGGCTAGCTACAAATGTGCTGCTCGCGACCAGATTCCAGAATTGTGAGTGAGGTGAATGTTGCAGTGAAAAGCGCCAGAATATTATTGCAGGATCGTCGCAAAGATCGAAGCTAAATGATGTGGCCTTAAACACAGTTACGATTGGCTACACTGTCCTAAGGATAACACAATGTAGTCGAGATCTCACCCTTACAGGTCCAAACATGGTAACTTCACTGACATTCCCCTGCGTAAAGCAGCAGCCTTCGTGCTGCGCACGACGTCTAGCGGCACATCCTGGGATGCTGGGAAGTGAATTTTAATGCTCACCCATCCCGTCACCTCCACAGCCTGCAACAGCTCATTCGAAAGTACATCGTCCTTCCCAGGTTGGAGCGTGATGGAAGGCATAAGACGACGGGAGCTCAGCATGCTGTACGAGACAGGCTTCCGGGCGAGCGTGAGGGAGCTTGCTAAGCCAGGCCCGAACGCATACAGCCTTACGAGCGCCGTGAGCGTGGGCATGGCCGCGTCCAGCGCAAACTCCTCAGAGGGGGATCCGCGGGAAAACTCGCACTCTGCAACAAAGATCTCCTCCAAGGTAGAGGCCACAGCGCGAAGGAAGAGAGTAAAGTCATGGTTTGAGAAGCCATCCACGTGCACCAGCTGTAAGATTTTCAATCTCGGGATAGATGATGGGGTCAAGCGCCTCAGCTGGGAGGCACTGAGGGTTCCGGATGAGAGAGTGAGTTTTATCAAGTTAAATTGCCCTGATGTGGATGGTGCAGTAGCGGCACTAACAAGAAAACTTGATAAGTATTGAGATACTGGCCTCTAGCAAGGATGGGCTTACTCGATATCTCCACTTTTTGACCAACCATCCAGTCTTAGCACACTCAAGTCCGGCCACTGTGATATCCAGGATTGTATTGTATCCATGTCAAATGAGGCATTCTCACTCCCCTCGTGAGACTCGCCAAGATGCAGTTCCTTGACACCGCACAATGTGAAAAACCTGGTCGATAAATCGCCTGCAACAGAGGTAGGAACGGATACAGGCAGACAAATGACCCTTAAACCTGCAGGATCAACATGCCCCAGGATCGTCAAGAGAGAATCCCAATCTTGGGCCGTATAGTTGTCTTGAGCCTCGACTTTGGATCTCAACGCGTAATCGTAGACCGAAAAGGAGCGTATGAGAGCGCCTCGCTCTGGCCGCAAGTCCAAGCTACGCGCGACAGACGACACCCATGGGTTATCGGCAAAGGCGCTCCTGGGGATAGATCCGAGGCTCTGAAAGTATATGTCTAGAACTTGTTTCCACGCTCTGGAGACAAGGCCGCAGCTAATCAACGTCTTCCTCCAACCACGTCCTTTGTGCGCGACGGCGAACTCTGCAATACGTCGCACGATGTGCGGGGGCAGTTCGGGGCATTTGCTGCGCGTAGCCAGCGGGAGAACGCGGAATGCGTGTGCACGGATCGCAGTGTGCCCCGGAGGAACGGCACCACGGAATATGGTTTTCGAAAGGACGGCCTCAAGATTCGCACTGCACGCCAGGAAGAGGAGCATCGACGCGTGTGCTGGGCTGCATGGCTGAGTGTGGTCATAAATAACTTGTAAGTCTTGTTGGGATGGGCAGTAGGAAGCCCTCTGCACAAGCCTTGGCCTTTGCTGAGGACCGCCGGGTAGACTTTCGGGGCGGAGTAGCTCTAGGAAGACGGTGCAAGTCTTATCGGACACCGGTCCCAGCACGCCTTGCCTTGCGAGCAGAGCACGCCGTCGAGTAAGCGAATGGCGATATTTGGGTATATGTATGTTCAATGGGAACGTGGTATATGAGGCGAGTTCATCATTGCAAGTATGGAGAGTCTAAACGTGTCATGTCAGCTGTGGGAGGGTGGGGTAGTAGGGTGAAGAGGAACATACAATGCCAGCTTCTTTGGTCACCACGATCAGTCGTATAACATCAAACTGAAAACGCGCGCCGTCCTCAAGTACCACAGAGACCAACGCAACCTGGGAGATGTCGTATCGAGGAACTTCAGATGGCGGGCCAAAGTTTCGAGAAAAAGGGGTGAATTGGGGGCCCTCGTAGAGACTGTGGCTTGTCCAATAGCCGTCCATGTATCGTGCAACGACTTGCAATCTCTCTACAAGTTGAAGATGTGCTCCCGATAGATATCGTCATGAAAGATTGGGTTCAAATACAACTAGGACTCATTAAGTTGCTAAGTATAGAACACCGAGGTCCCCGACGATGGCCGAGTTTGTTAATTCTATGTATTCGGCTTGATAAGATAAAAGATAATCAAAATTTTAATTATAAAACATGTCTAGTCACGCTAGTAGTAGATCTGCCAGCAGTAGGATTTCGAAAATCGTGCGGTTCGAGTGGCTGGTTTTAGGAGCCTGCCATCGAACCTGGTCCGAACCAAAGTGAAAGGTTGAGAAGTTCGGACTCTCCCCCACCCACGAGTTTCTATGCCGCCCAGGTCAGAGTCAGACGTTCCTTCGACAAGGATCCCCAATAAATTCGTTGTGAACTACTGCTTTCAATGTAGATGTACCACATGTGCTTCCCTTCGATCGCTTGGATTTTGTAGCAGCTGCACTTGCTGCAAAGGCAACTTCAAATCTCTGCCCGACGATCATGACTGGGTCGAATTCGAAGAGAAAGCTGGTAAACGCAGCAGGACTGGACGTTCTGATGTTGGCAACGATAACGCGTCGCCCAAGAAGAGAGTCAGAACTCTGACGATCAGTTCATCCGCGAGAGGAGCAGTATCCAAGGCAACGCGTGAGGTCGGCCCTCAGGCCTATGGAGGAGAACATCTTTACTGCCTGGTGACGCTTTTGAAAGACATCGAGACGCCTTTGAATGTGTGTCATATGGTTCCTCGAGCGTCGAAACATGATCTGGTGAGTCTGTCCTTCATCTTTAACTTTCTCCGGCACTAGCTGACAATGTTAGAGTACGCCTGGGGACAAAAATATATGAGCCTGAGCGTTGATTCACAGTACAATCTATTTTACGGTACGTGGTACGATTCTTGTTATCCACATCTCCGCATTCAATATTTATCAGTGGATGCCGGGCTCCACGGTGCATTTGACTCTTCCCACTGGGCGCTTCTTCCATTGGACACACAACATTTGGAACAGCTCATGGACTATGCTCTCTCAAGTGAAAGACGTCCAATCGAAGTAAGTGCTGACCTTTTCCCGGCTACTATGGACCGATTGTTTTTCGACAGGAAGCGTACGGGGAAGCCAGTTCATTTACTTACACTTTCTTCCCTCTGCCTACAATGGTGACCTCTATTGGACGACGCAGTCTCGACAAGTTGACGGAGCCTCTGTCGGAAACAAATCCACCTGAGAATCATTATTTCCCGTTCACCGAACTTCCTCCTCTCCGTTCGCATATTCGCCCTCATCTTGTCGTATTCAACTTGATGGATAAGGTGCTTGCGTACGAGAAGACGACGGGCACGGCTGTGAATACAAGTGATATTTTTGCTGATTTCTTCCGGGCGCACAAAGATGGCGTCGACAATCTCCGATATTCTCGAGCCCTGTACAGGATATGGTCTCAAACGGTGCCCGACGACTTTGGCAATAGACGCTCGAGATCAGAACCAGGAAATGGGTCCGGCAGTTGGGTGGGGAGCGCTAGCTTAGGGAGCAAGGAAGGTGGAGGCGGTGATCGACGTCAATCCAGTCGTTCGAACAATTCGACTCAACTTGCTGGGACTAACAGCAAGGGTGGCGCTCTTGGGCGCCAGCATGCCGACGGCCTCGACTCGAGATGCGCACCAGAAGACCCCGCAGATATCTGGGATGGAGATGAAGTCAGGCTGCGTCCCTTCGACTCTGTCACCCATATTCCAGACGGCGAGGGCGATGGTCAAGATCAAGACGAGGTTCCGAGCGAGGAAAGCGATTTAGCCTTTGGCGAGCGTGTGGGACTTTGGGCTGCCAGTATCGAGCCGGGGCTTTCACCTTTCCATGACGAGCCCGTACACTCCCCAAGGTGGCCCTGACGAGTGACTGGAGCCTCTTTGGCTATGGATGAAGGCAGCGTACGGGGCTCCCCTATAATGAATGGTTGGGTCGCTGTTATTCGGGTCCGATGACGAGATCGACATAGATTGTATTGATCCTTCCTTGTTGGCGAGCCTGCGACTCAGACGTCATTCATTCATGCCAAGGTTGGCAGTACCATATCATTTGAGCCAACGTTTCAGGATATGTTAGTTTAATACGTCCTACTCGCTTGTCCCACTTCAATATTCTATACTTCTTCGCCAGCATGTGGAACCACCTTATATTCCTCGGAGGATGGCCGTCACACACTGTATTCCTCGCGGCGTGTCCTGCCTGGCGAGCGGTTTTCGAAATCTTCGTTTGGATGCGTTGACTTCCAAGCTGTCAGAAATGACTTGCCTTAGGGTAAACAGACCTACTAGCTAAAACGCGAGGCGACTTCCCAGCCCATTTTTGAGAATTCCACAGGCTACAACTATGGCAGTCAAGACCTATTGTTGGATATCCCTCTGGTTTCTGCTCACTGTCCCAGTGATTCCAGTGATTGCGTGGGACCTTGCATACTGCTTCAACCACTGAGCTTGATATCCATCTTCTGTGCTTCCTCCTTCCAACCAGCGTCACGCTCCACGGGCCCCTGTCAATGAAAGTGAGTGCGGCAGATCAGGTCAATTGAGGTTAGTTTGTTGAGAGGCTGCATCAAATCAGGGCGGCAACCTTCACTGGCTGTGGAAGCCAGATACGATACACCAGGATGTGTGTCACATTATCCGTTCCTCACCCTGCCCTTTGTATGCTGAACGTTGCTTGACATGACGGTCGACTATGCGAGTACATTCGAGATCTGACCTTGACATGATTCTCTAAACTTTGAACGTTTGGCAGGCGTATGGCATACCAGCTTTAGAAGCAAACAACGGTTTTGCAGATACTCAATGTGGGTAGAATTGTTGGGTTGTTTTTACCACAATCTGACCCAAATCAGCTCTCCTCAGCGTGGTCGAAACGCTCCTCAACAACCTATATCTGTACCTCGCACACGTCGTTGCATGCCCCCCCCTCATCCTCGATTAGCTCCACTCCCACTTCTATGGCCTTGTCAAAGACCATCTTGTACTGGGCTCAAGAGTATTACTGCGGGTTCTGTGGCATCGGCCACAATTCAGCGTCTGACTTACTGGTTTACTGGATCATGCCCAGCGGGTACGCGCCCATTCCTTTCGGGACTATTCAACTTTCCCATCTACATTCCACAGCCTCTGGGTTGTGTTTCCTGCCTTCATCGTCACTCAGCTTGGGAAAGATCTCACCCAATCCCTCGATTTCGCGGCAAAGGCTTCTGCTAATGGCAAGTTGATTGCTAAGAAGGAATGAAACCAAGGAATTCCCTTCTGCGCCACCGTTTGTAGCCTGTAATATGTCTAGTGCCGGAAACAGCTCATGCCGCAGCGTACATACTGAGCGAAGTACGTGTATCGTTGTCAATACCTACCGCACCCGAGTCGGCCCAAATTGTAACCCTGATCCCGCCCTCGCCGAAGTAACTGGAGTGAATATCCTTGTCAAGACACACGAACCTTCCAATGGCCGCCAGAGGCGAGTGAAACCTGACATGCTGGGCCTGATATGGTTGTTTCATGAAGGACTTTTTCTAGTTGAAGCGGCGCGACTTATTGTGCACCTTCAAGCTTCATTGTTCAACCAACCAGCACATAAAATCCAGGCCACGCTATTTGTCTCAGGATTGCACTGATCCCAATATTGAGTGTGAGTCTTTTGTTTGTCTTGTCCAGGCGCAGGTAAAAATCCTTCCAAGTCATGAAGTAACGCCGATTTGTTCCACAGAACGCCTGCAACAAGAGAAGTAATGTCCACCAGCAGCCTTCCGACATTCGCAGTACAAGCGCACTCTAGAATCGACAGGACCGCATTCCACACCTCCGCAGTGATGTGTTATCCCTGAGACAGTGATTCATTGGACCTGCAATCATGTAGCGACACTGCGTGGATCATGTCAAGATGACCGGGTCTGCGTGCTCACTCGGGATAGCAATTGACCCTCGCAATCGCGCGAGGTCATGCATTACTACAGAGTAGTATACTTAAATACAATTGATATACTACAACTGAGATGTAACGAGGCATTAAAGTAGATGAACAAAGGCGGCGACGATGAGCGTCGTCGCGATCTACGGCTGCACTGGCATCGCGAACGTTGTGCTCCTCCTCACCACGCGCCCTAATTCCGTGCTCTTCGGAACAGGCTTGAAGCACGAGCCACAGGTGCTGGCACACGAGGTGGATTCGGGGATTGGGCATGAGTTGGATGGCAGGGAGCGCTCGGCGAGCATAATGGGGATGGGGAGGGGTGTGAGCGAGTTGAGTGGTGATGATCTTGGGAGGCCATCTGCCGGGTCGGGCTGGCCTTAGGGTCGAAGTGGGTTTTTCGTCTTGATTGTAACGTCGCCATAATGGAGGTGGGTGCGGAATTCATTTGTATCTTGTGTGTCATAAAATTCCAACTCAACTGATTATCTTGTATATTTCTAAATAGATGTGTATAGTACGAGCAGATCATGCCTGAAATCATTCTCGATACTTTCTTGTACTTAAGGCGTCTAGTTTCCAGCAATTATTCTTGAGTACGTAGATGGAGGTGGCCTTGGTTCAGTTTGAAATGCGTAAAGGACTATTTTGATTCCCCGTTTTGTAGCATTGTCCAATGCGTTATGAACGACAGAAGGCGAGCATTGTAAATACTGCAGTTGTGATTCGATCAATTTCCATCCTGTCACCTCGAGCACGTCGTGCAACTCCATATCTCCTGTCTGGGGTCCCAAATTGATATTTTGATATAGTTCGCTATACTCGGGCTTGCGAGAGACCGCAAGGTGATTAGCTACATATGGGCTGCTCGCGGGATTCCAGAATTGTGAGGGAGGTGAATCTTATAGTAAAAGGCGCGAGATTCTTATTGCAGGATCGTCGCAAAGATTGAAGCTAAATGATGTGGCTATAAGCACAGTTACGATTGGCTACACTGTCCTAGGGATAACAAAATATAGTCGAGATATCACCCTCGCAGATCCAAACCTAATAACCGTACTCTCATGCTAGGACCGTATGGATCTTCTTCTATCAACCCCAGAGAGACAGATATCCCCCGGCGTAAAGCAGCAGCCATTGTGCTGCGCACAACGGCTAGCGGCACATCCTGGGATACCGGGAAGCGAACTGTAATGGTCTCCCAGCCCGTCACCTCCACAGCCTGCAACAGCTCATTCGAAAGTACATCGTCCTTCCCAAGTCGGAGCGTGATGGAAGGCATGAGACGGCGGGGGCCCACCCTGTTGTACGAGACAGGCTTCCGGGCGAGCGTGAGGGAGCTCGCTAAGCCAGGGCCGCGTGCATACAGCCTTACGAGCGCCGTGAGCGTGGGCATGGCCGCGTCCAGCGCAAACTCCTCAGAGGGGGATCCGCGGGAAAACTCGCAGTCTGTAACAAAGATCTCCTCCAAGGTAGAGGCCACAGCGCGAAGGAAGAGAGTAAAGTCGTGGTTTGAGAAGCCGTCCACGTGCGTCAGCCGTAAGGTTTTCAATCTCGGGATAGATGACGGGATCAAGCGCCTCAGCTGGGAAGCGCTGAGGGTTCCGGATGAGAGAGTGAGGTTTCTCAAGTTAAATTGCCCTGATGTGGATGGCGCAGTAGCGACACTAACAAGAAGACTTGATAAGCATTAAGACAAAGGCCTCTAGCAAGGATGGGCTTACTCGATATCTCCACTTTTTGACCAACTATCCAGTGCTAGCACGCTCAAGTCCGGCCACTGTGATATCCAGGATTGTATTGTATCTATGTCAAATGGAACATTCTCGTTCTTTCCGTGAGACTTGCCGAGATGCAGTTCCTTCACACCGCACAATGCGAAAAACCTGGTCAATAAATCGCCCGCAACGGAGGCAGGGAGGGATATAGGCAGGTAAATGACCCTTAAACCTGCAGGATCAACATGTCCCAGGATCGTCAAGAGGGCATCCCAATCTTGGACCGTATAGTTATCGTGACCCATGGCATTGGATTTCAACGCGTAATCGTAGACCGAAAAGGAGTGTATGAGAGCGCCTCGCTCTGGCCGCAAGTCCAAGCTACGTGCGACAGACGACACCCATGGTTTATCAGCAATGGCTTCCCCAGGGCCAGACCCGAGGCCCTTAAAGTATATGTCCAGAACTTGTTTCCACGCTCTGGAGACAAGGCCGTAGCTCATCAACATCTTTCTCCAACCACGTTCCTTGTGCACGATGGCGAACTCTGCAATACGTCGCACAATGTGCGGGGGCAGTTCGGGGCATTTGCTGCGTGTAGCCAGCGGGAAAACGCGGAATGCGTGTGCGCGGATCACAGCTTGTGTCGAGTGAATACCATCACTGAATATGGTTCTCACGGGCTCGAGATTCGTACTGCACGCCAGGAAGAGGAACATCGATGCGTGTACTGGGTCGCAGGGCTGCGCGTGGTCATAAATGACTTGTAGGTCTTGTTGGGATGGGCAGTAGGAAGTCATTTGCACAAGCTTTGGCTTTCGCCGGGGAAGGCCGAGTAGGCCTTTTGGGCGGAGTAGCTCTAGGAAGACGGTGCAAGTTGGCTGTTTGAGGGCAGTCTTATCGGAGACCGGTCCCAGCACGCCTTGCCTTGCGAGCAGAGCACGCCGTCGAGTAAGCGATTGGCGATATTTAGGTAGGTGTATGTTCTGTGGGAACGTGACATATGAGGCGAGTTCATCATTGCAAGTGTGGAGGGTCTAAACTTGTCATGTCAGCTTTGGGAGGGTGGGAGTAGTAGGGCGCAGAGGAACATACAATGCCGACTTCTTTGGTCACCACGATCAACCGTATAGCATCAAACTGAGAACGCGCGCCGTCCTCAAGTACCACAGAGACCAACGCAACCTGGGAGATGTCGTATCGAGGAACTTCCAATTGAGGGCCAAAGCTTCGAGAAATGAATTGGGGACCCTCGTTGAGACTGTGGCTTGTCCAATAGCCGTCCATGTATCGTGCAACGGCTTGCAATCTCTCTACAAGTTGAAGATGTGTTCCCTATAGACATCGTCATGAAAGGTTGAGTTCAAATACAACCAGGACCGGTGATGGGCGCTCGGCGGGCGGCAATCATCCCCAAACCTTTATCCCATTCTTGACTCGGGGAAAAAAACGCTCGCGCCGTGATAAGTTTGAAAATCCAACGCCTCCTTACAAAGTATGTATTGGGGACCCTAGTGCTAAGGGAGGTCATCAAGCAGTGTTTCAAACACTAGTGGCTGCCGTTCCCGTCAACGAAACACCTTGCTATCAAGATTGAATATCCTCTCTTGAACTATAGATTGATTTCGCGGGGCGCTCCTCGCGACGTCTCTGGCCACTCTGGCCTGGCGGGCGGTTTTCGAAATCTTTGTTTGGATGCCTTAACTTCCAGAAGAGACTTGCCTCAGGGTAGACCTAATAGCTAAAGCAAAGTGACTTCCCACCCCATTTTTGAGAATTACAGACCATGACTATAGCAGTCAAGACCCATCGTTGGATATCCCTTTGGTTTCTGCTCACTGTCCCAGTGATTGCGTGGGACGTTGCATACTGCTCCAACCGGTGAGCTTGACATCTGTCTTCTCTACTTCCTCCTTCCAACCAGCGTTACGCTCTGCATGCCCCGCATCAATCAGGGTGGCGACCTTCACTGGCTATGGAAGCCTTATGCAAGATACTAGGATGTGTGTTCCATTGTCCGTTCCTCATCCTGCCTGCAAGTGCTGAACGTTGCTTGTCATGACAGGTCGACTATGCGAGTACGTTCGAAATTTGACCTTGACATGATTTTCTGAACTCTGAACGTTGGGCAGATATATGGCATACCAGCTGTGGGGGCAAACTGCGGTTTTACAGATGCTCTGCTCAATGCGAGTAGAACTGTTGGGTTGTTTCTGCCACAATCTGACCCCAAACAGCTCTCTTCAGCGTCATCGAAACGCTTCTCAACATCCTATATCTGTACCTCGCACACGTCGTTGCATGCCCCCCTGCATCCTTGATTGGCTTCGCCTCCGCTTCTATGACCTTGCCAAAGACCATCTTCTACTGGGCTCAAGAGACTTACTGCGGGTTCTGCGGCATCGGTCACAATACAGCGTCCGGCGTATTGGTCTACCGGATCCTACCCAATGGGTACGCGCCCCCTGTTCCTTTCGGGACTTTTCAACTTACCTATCTACATTTCACAGCCTCTGGATTGTGGTTCCTGCCACGGCCAAGTTGTTTGCTAAGAAGGAATGAAACCAGGAAAGTCCCTTCCGCGCCACCGTTTGTAACCTGTAATATGTCTAGCGCCGGAAACAGCTACAGAACGGAGGTACGACTGATGGTGTCTGACTAGGAGAGACTAGGAAACAGCTCATCTCGCAGCGTACATACCGAGCGAAATACGGAGTACATGTATCCTTGTCAATACCTACTGCGCCCGAGTCGGCCCAATCATAACCCCGATCCCGCCCTCACCAAAGTAACCGGTGTGAATATCTTTGTCAAGACACACGAACCGCCCAACGGCCGCCAGAGGCAAGTGATTGTTGTAAGCCTAATATGGTCGTTTCATGAAAGACTTTTTCAAGTTGAAGCAGCATGACCGGCTGTGTACCTTCAAGCCTCATTGTTCAGCCAACCAGCCACATCCAGCACGCAAAACCCAGGCCCACGCCATTTGTCTTGGCAGGATTGCATTGATCTCAATATTGGGTGTGAGTATTTGTTGGTCTTGCCCGGGCCCAGGTACAATTCGTTCAAGTCATGAAGCTAACGCCGATTTGTCCCACAGAATGCCTGCAACAGGAGAAGTCATGTGCACCAGCAGCCTTCCGGCATTCGCAGTACGAGCGCACACCAGAACCGACAAGACCGCATTCCACTCCTCCGCGGTGAATCGTTCCCCCTGAGACAGAGACTCATTGGACGTGCAGTCATATACCGACACGGCATGGATCATGTTAAATGAGCGGATCCGTGCGCGAGGTCGTGCATTACTACAGAGACTAGAGCATACTTGAGTACAGACAAATGTACTACAATTGAGATGTAATGTAGATGAACAAAGTAGATGAACGAAGGCGACGAAATAAGGAACAGGGTGGAATGAACAAGACAAAATGGTGTGCCACAAGAATGGACGCAGCAATGGAGGTAACAGCGAACCCCGTGATTTCTGGCGGCGCGCTCGATATTTCAACACCCTCGAGTTCAACGGACCCCTGCATGACTCGTGCAACGGTTTTTATTTTTATTTTATTTTTTAAATCCAATTTATTGTGCCCAGGCGCAAGGCGCCTATCTCACACATAACGTATAGAGGGTAGTAATGTAAAGTATGAAGACAGTAGAATGCAACGTCCCCCCGTTAAGCGGAGAAAGAATGTGCCAGCGTTTCCGACACTGTTTTAGACTGCTTCCTCCCTCTAGCCCTGAAAACAGAAAGCAGCTGAGCGCTATAGTGAATAAGGATCTTCGGCGACACGTGCCTGCAGAGCAGGCATTGGGGGAATCGAGCGAGCACGAAGACACACCCAACCATAGCTGGAAAATGTAAGTTAGAAGTTAATGGAGGGTCAGGATCGATCGTGCAACGTTGTATACGTAGCGGTACCAGAAGTCCTTGCCTCAAGTGCCACTGCCATAGGGCAGAAATGCGAGTTACAGGTGCGGGGAGGCTGAGTTATGAGTTATGAGGGCGTTCGGGAAGTAGAGCCCGTCAGGGACACTGAAGCTCGGACAGTGTCCGTCCAAGAACCGGGGTGTCGAAGCACTCGAGAGGGAAGTTGTAGTAAGCAGGTGTAATTGAAGCTTTGAGAGCGGCGCTGAGACCCAATACGGCTGGCTATCTATCCCCTTAAAGCTTAAAGCGGCACACTACAGAATGCTAACCACTCCAAAACTACACCAAGAACGCCTCCATTACTGTCCGCCATACGTACTAGTATCAGTACCTCTAATTCACCATCACTCCAGCCTCGAAAATTGCATAGCAGCCTCCACAACCAAATTTTCTCGTACTACATACACCCCTAAAACACCACGCACATACGCACCCTCGTCACAACCGCCAGCACGCCTCGGCGTCCAAGTGCGCCACGGCGAACCCGACGCGTCCAAATCCGAATCCAAATGCCGCGTATCTGGCACTGATATCAATCATGACGTGGGCGGGGCACCTCCAGGCCCAGGCCCAGGAACGAGGAACGAGTGACTAGGAACCAGGGCCAGAGGTCCGCCCCACTATCAATTTCCAAATCCCTCTCGAGCGTCGAGACTCAGTGAGAGTCTCGGGGCTCCGGCCGGCATGTGTCAGTGCACTCCAGTCCGACTCGTGTCCAGATCCCAGGAGCCACGGTGGCGGACCGACGAACGGTGTATGGCGGCGCCTCGCGCGCGAGTTGAACATAGGTATGGACACCGACACAGTGGCACGCGACGGCGCGGTGCGCTCCCACGCGGATAGGGACAGTGTAGGGTGTTTGTAGGGATGAATATGTCACGTCAGGTAGTGAGGGAAGGGCCAGACTCAGGGGAAAGCGAGAGAAGCTAAGCATGTATGTACATAGCTCCCTGCCGATCCTGCACCTGGTATCGGTATTGAATTATGAGCAGGGAGCGACAAGGTTTTGAGCGACGCTCGTCTGCGTATGCGTGGGCAGGGCGCTCCGTCGTCGTACCACGAGCATTGAGCCGGGGTGGCATGGCAGGAATCACAGGGTAGGGCAGGGCCAGGAAGGACCGCGTGGTGGTGCATGTGGAGGCCCGGTGTTCGCTATATCCCCCCGAAGCAAAAACAAGCAGAACCAATATTAATCCCACAGACGCTAGTGTGTACTGTATCGTTCTCGGGCATTCGACTTCCCGAGGCCTTGATGGCTGGAACCTGTGATTTCCTCCTCGCACGGACCGACATATACTTTGAGGCGGAGTGGGAATGGCGAAAGAAGGGAAGCAGGCCGGGGAAAGCAAGGGGATACATTATACGGGGCGGTCGGCCTCTGATGATCCGCGTCATTGCCCAGGAGACATGTACAAGGGAGGGAGAGAGGACAAGACAAGACAAGACAAGACAAGGTTTTAGACCTGTGGGAGCGTGTGGCGTGAGCGCAGGCAGCTGGGCAGAGAGTGCGATAATCGCCATTGGGAGACGTACTGAGACGGTGGAGCGGCTATGGGACGGTGGGCCCGTATAGCGACGATCGCGAAGAGAGGAAGGAGGGAGCGGTCACGGGAGCCGCGCGTATGTTTGTAGAGATCTGCGCTGCCAGGCCGTGGAGAGATGGGGTTCTGGACGTGGGACGTGGCGTGCCGTGGATGGCGTGACGTCCGGATACGTCTGCCTCGAGATATACTAGTGCTCTGGATAAGATCCAGTACGGCAGTCAGTACCAGGCTAATCCCAACCGCTCCGGGACACGCAGCGCGCGAGCCGCCCTACGTCCGCACATGATGTTTCGAAGCGCAGTCCGAATTTGAATTTGAGCTTGGAAGACATTGGATTAGCTCAGGCTTCGTAGAATGGAAGGTTGTTGGTAATGAATGTTGGCAGTGGTCATGACGTCGATTGTGATTGTGATCGGGAACGGGCCGGTAGATGGTGGATGGCGGGACTGGGACAGAGGGAGGACCGTTGGGAGAGTAGGGGAGTTGGTGTATCTGGTGCTGTTGAAGTACTAGTGCCAGTGCAGGGGACGTCGGGTGCTGTGTCAATGGTGTACATACATGTGGAGCGACTACGCTGGCAGCCGCATCTGGATATGATGACGCGATTGGGCCACGTCGTGTAGAGGCTATTTGACTGGTTGGTAAAAAAAGACGAGGGATTGAATTGAAACATGATGATGTCACGCTGTGCCGAAATGCATGGTGATGATTGGGGGGATGGTGGTGTTAGTTGTATCAGTAAGTAGGAGTGTGGGATGATATTAGATGTAGACTAGATGTTTATAGGTGCAAAAGATGTGTTGCGTGGACACCGGTATATGGCTCCACAGGAGTTCTTGGATTTATCGGCGGAGTTTATAAGGTCGGGGGGACCGGGGGACTTGTTGGGGTGGGGCATGGCGCAGGGCGTGGAGCGGGTAGGGCTGCATGTTAGTGGAGTATAGTGGAGCGGAAGCACAAGTCAGGAAGGTCCATGGGTGCGCGGGTCTTGTCTTACAGGGTTTAATGACGTCAATTTGTATTATTTCTACGCCACTCACAAACAAACAAGGGGTGCGAGGAGATTTGGAGACTCGGGGAGGTTGACGGGTCCACAAGTGGTGACCAACCACTCCTTGATTACTCCACTGACAGGCTATGCCCTCTCAAGACGACGGCACAAGGATACACCCCCCACTGTGCCGTCCAGAGCTCGAACATCATCCAGCAACCTCACTGCCGCCCCCAGTGATGAGCAAGAGAGGAAGACCTAATGAACGCCATAGCAACGCTTCACCTGCCCCTCCGTCACTTCCTATCCCCCCCGCTCCAACCATGTCTGATCTCCCAGGTGACAAAGACCTTTTACAGCGCTGGGCTTCCACCAATAGTGCGTGACAAACCCTACCACCCGCTGTCAGCATGCATCACTAACATCCACCCTAGCTGGCCCCCGAACTTCCACATTCCAAAAACGCCACGCTTCCATTGACTCTCCTCGCGAGGTGCCCTTGCCCTCTCCATCAATAATGTCCAACTCCTCCGGCGCCCCCCACCCTCCCCTCCTATATTCGTCGTCCGGCACGACGCCCTTGGGCTGCCACCCGCACGGCTACTTTCCAACTCAACCCATACCTCCCCCCCACTCCCATCCAACTCCCCATTCCCCCGATCCCATACCGACACACACCACATCACCCACATCCGATACCTCTTCATCCAAATCGCACTCGCCCACCCACCCCCATTTCCCAGTGTTCGAAGATGACAACGAGCCCACCTAGCCCTCCACAAGCGCCACCAGCGTCTCTTCCCCAACCTGCAACGGCGCAGATTCAGCCGTAACACCAAGCGCCCACCCCCGCACCACCACACTAGCAACACCAATATTCCCCTTCTCCCGCCCATACTCCCTCCCAACCGCCCAACCCTCCCCGGGCCTCCCAAAATCTCCCCCGCCCCCACAGCAGGAGGAGCCCCTGCCTGACTCAGCGACGCACTGGACCGATCGTTTCTCCTCCGCGAGTCTACCCCTCCCCGCGAACGTGCCCTTTCATACCCTGCCTCGGGCGCCGGCGCAGCCACCACCACTAACCGAACGGGAGCCGTACAGGGAAAGCGAATGGGACAGAGAACGAGAAGTACGTGAAAGAGAAGCAGCAGGCGACGCCCACGCCGCGCGCGTGCGGCAGGCCCACCGATCGGAAGTGGGCTCCTCGCCGAGGCCGCCGCACTACCCCTACGCCCACGCCCCGCCTCCCCCCCCGGAGTCGGAGTCGTCTGGATCGGGGTCCGGGTCCGGGGAGAGCAGTGCTAGGCATTCTCCGGCGGAGGAGGAGGCACCGGGTCCGGATGCGCAGCTGCAGCATCAACAACACCCGCCGCAGTTGCGCAGACGCCGCTCGTCGGGGGGCTCGGGGTCCGGCTCCCCCCCACCACCACCGCGCGCCGACTCGCCCCCCCGCAGACCCGCCACCTCGCCCCAATACCACCACTTCTCCCCCGCCCCGCCCCCCTTCCCCCCCAATACCTCCCCCGCCGCAGCTGCGTACCCCGCCCCAGATCCCCCCACGATCCTGGCGCCCACTGTGTCGCCGGCCCCGTTCCTGAGCCACGCGCCCCCGCCGCCGGACTCGTGGATCGAGGTGGAGACGAGCGCGGGGGAGTATAGGCTTGTTGTGAGGCTGCCTGGGTTTAGGAGGGATGGGATCACGCTTGCTACGAAGAGGAGGAGGGTGTTGCATGTTGTTGCTGATTCGTGGGAGGGGGGTGGGGGTGAGTGCTGTTTCTTGCTTCTTCATTCTTCTTGTCTTGTCTTGTCCCGTCTTCTCTTCTCACCCCCCCTTTCCCTTTGGTCTGCGTTCGTGTGATCGGAATCAATCTTCGTTTTTCTTTCTTGCTTTCTTTCCTACATCTGTCTGCACAACATGGATTCTGGATGCTAATTACCTTGTTCCACAGGCCACTTTGAGCGCCGCATCTCGTTCGGATACGACGCGGACCTCGTACAGGTGCGCGCAGAGTTCGACGGGGAGATGTTGCGCATTAGCGTGCCGCGCCGGCTGCCGCCCGTGGATCTGTGGGCACCCATGCGGCCGGGGCCTATTGGGAGGGCTGGGTAGCAGCGATTGGGAGTTGGGTTCGAGAGGGTTGGGAGGGAGAATGGAAGGGGAGGGAAGTGGAGTTATCATTTGGTTCTGGGAGGGAGGAAGGGAGGGAGGAAGAAGGGGGAAAGGGGGAAAGCGCATATTGCTCTGCTCTGCTCTGCTTGCATTGCTGCCGGACACGATATTCGTACGATACATACATACATACATTACCTTTCCTTTACCTATATATATCCTTCTCCTTCCCTCTTCCCTCTTCCTTCCCTTCTTCCTCTCTTCCGTACCCCCCCTCCATTTTTGTTCCACGTTTTGTTGTTCTGTACGTAGTCCCGCATTCTACATTCTTCGGCTCACGCATACCCACCCAGTACCCACCCCTTGTAGCTATTTACTATTTAATCTCCCGCTCTCCCTCTCACACTCATCTCACCCACACCCCGCACCCCTCACCCGCACCCGCAATACATCTACGAACCCCCACCCATCATCTACGACTACGAACCTACATCGCACCGATACGATTACGAGTACATTCCGAACGCACGCACCCCACGCATGCATGGTATTTATTGATGCATTTTTTGGAATTTCATATCTAGATCTATTATCGGCGATCTGTACGTATACATAGAATATGTAAGGCAGCGAGTATGATTTTCGTGGGGCTCGATATTGACGGTCTGTATGCATACATAGAATAGATGTAAGGCAGCGATTTTCATGGGATCGGGGAATCAGATGACGTGGATACTGTCAGTGTAATATTATGATTAATGACCGGGACGCCCAAAGACGCGAAAGTGGCGTGGGGGCCGGTGTTCATGACAACTCAGAACGACTTTTCGTTTGCTTTTTGTTTTGTGGGTGCTCCGTATAGTAAGTATGAGCCTGAGTGCACACATTGTTTGGAGCTTGATAATTATTATCGGTGATCTATACGTATACATAGAATATGTAAGGCAGCGAGTATGATTCTCATGGAGCTTGATACTATATCGGCGGTCTATACATAAGATGGATTGATGTAAGGCAGCGATTTTCATGGGATCGGGGAATCAGATGGCGTGGATACTGTCAGTGTAATATTATAATTAATGGGAACGCGTTGCAAATTTGAAGACGCGAAAGTGGCGTGTGAACCGGTGTCCATGAGCTCGATTTTTTGTTTGCTTTTGGTTTTGTGCATATTAACATACCAATGAATGCCTTAGCCGCTAGACGCGTTGCAAGATTATGTAGCCAAAAATCGGAGAATTCGGCGGCTTTTTAGCC
>JABCKT010000075.1:0-78767 GCA_018858115.1 Tephrocybe rancida
TGGAGGAAGTCCATTCTAGTACTTATTCAGACAGAAGTTCATCATACAGCAAAATAGATTGACAAAAAAATTTCTAACAACCACAAAAATCAAATATATAAGACATCCCCGGGATGTAATCAGACTCGGAGGAGGATAAACGCGTTCAGAAACACGCCCAGATCTGCTCAATATGGATAGGTGGGAGCGCGTTACCAAAACGGGAGTGGCTGTGTATGTTATGTGTTATGTGGGACATAACCGTCCACAGCCATAGCCAATGAGCCTAACTCTCCACATAACTTTGACGTTCTTCAGACTCTGACTTTGCAACTCATGAGTGATCAGCTTTCTGCTGGATACCTATAGGCGGGACTAAAAACTTTCATTATAAATATTACAGATCCAAATCTACAAAACTAGTCAAGATTTTTGTCAATACTCTTACCGCTGCCGCGCATGCTCCTGTAATAATACAAACAAGGTTCTAAAACGAGTCCAAGCTATTTCATCGCGACTGCGAAGGTTCCAAGATAATCACTGCGTCAATGCACCCAACGACAGGATCTGGAAATTCGAAATAAGGGTGGACGAAGTGAGCGTGAGCGTGAACTCGCGTCCATCGGGCAACACCACCGTCTGCGAAATCCTATGCACCGTCGGATCCGGGCGTTCCCCCATCAGCTCCAGCGTTGCCTCCGCCGTCTTCCGTACGTCCTCCGCCGCAGCCACCGACCCCTCGTCCTCCCCACACCTGATAAGCTCCCGGAGCTGCGTAATATCCAGAGCGCAGAACGACCCCTTCAAGAAATCCACGGCGCGCTGCGCGTCGGGCCCGCCGATCTCCAGCGTATGCAGGACGCCGGTCTTAGTCTGGCGCTCGATCGCGGGGTCTGCGCGTGCGGCGTCGCTGCGCAAATTGAGAGAAACGCGTTTGAGGGCCTTGCGCAGGGGGGCCATGGACAGCCGCCGGGGCTGGGGTGGTTCCGGGGCACAGAGCCCCAGGATGGAGTTGCGGGGATCGGCTGCTTGGGGCCTCCAGACGATGCTGGAGTGGATGGTGAAGGATAGTGTGTGCAGGCGCCCTGAAGTCCCGAGGATGTTGAGCACGCGCGGGAGGGAGGTGTTGGGGATGGACCAGCCCTCGTCTGGCCCCGGGTTATCGACGACGCGCAGGGTTTTGATGTAGGAGGCTATGGTGAATTTGCCGAGGAGGATTGTCAGGACGGCTTTGCATTCCTCTGGAGAGGAGATGTATGTTTCTGCGAAGAGGCGGCGGCGGCTGGCGTCTAGGAAGGTTCGGGAAACGCTGTTGCAGGTCACGAGCGTATCGGAGTCCGACTCCTTGACGACTTCATCTAGGATACAATTGATAATGTCGAATGGCAATGCGGGCTCGGGGGGAGGGTTTCTGCCACGGACGTGCGTCAGATAATCATATAGCATCGTGTTACGGGGATGGAAGAATATAACATACATAAATACATCTTCCTCGACTTGCGCGATGATAGGATGAGTTTGCGACGTCACGCGTGGTTTCAACGACCTGTTCAAGCTCTCTATGAGTAGACTTCCAGGGTGCGCGATTTTTTGCAGGATGGGGGTCATCTTCAAACTGAGGAGTTACTGTACTCAGGTGTGTGTGTCCTGCATGTCGATAATCTAGTTGATCAGCCACAAAGATCGGGCTCCTCGCAGTACGTACAATCATTAGCCGGCGGTGCAAGGCTCCTGAAAATCAAGTCCTTCAAATAATCAGATGGTTGTTGAACTGAGCGTTGTGATAATCGTATGCTCAGTAGCTGTGCAGACGCAAGCGCGCTTGGAAACCGGCTGCTCTCACGCAGACGCTTACACATAGAGGTCACCGGACAGTGATATGAAATCCTTATTCGTACCATGCTGATGCCATGAGTCCGCCCTAGTCCTCCTCGTGCCTTTCGACCTGCCTAACGATAAGTACCAAAACGGCCCGAAACGACGAATGGAAGCCGAGTCGGAAGGCGAGGTGCTTTTCGGCAGTTTCCTTGAGGCGCTAGTTGCACCTCGGCGTCTCTATGATATCGATATGCTCGTATTAGCCTGATCGACCTCGGCAGTCCCGGGGTATACTGTATATGTGTGCTAATTTTTCTTCGCTGACACCAACACCCCAAAGACGATAATGATAATGATGGCAGTGCCGATAGCGATCCCCGCGATCGCAAATCGTGTGACAGGGAACTTGCCCTGCGTGAGGTATTTCTGAATCCTAAAATACCGGCGGACCCCTACATAGTGCAAGTTTATTCAGTGGGGCTCCGATAACCGAGGAGTATAATGCAAGAAGCGCTTTACGGACCTACAATAAGGATACACAAGCCAAAGACGACCATGGTCGCTCCTAAGGGCCGCGCGAACTGCCGGACGTGGCCAAGCGTGGCGCTAACCTGGGGATTCGCAGACGCCACAGCGAACAGTTGCACCAGAGCTTCCGGGGACTGTGAATGGCATAGTATAACGAGTAATGACATCACGTACCTACTCCGGTTGAGGCTAGCAAGAGGCTCGTCCGGATGTAGGCTAGGAAGGTGCGTTCCGAGGCTAGGTGGTCCCGCGCGACGCTTCCGGAGTTCTCGAGGATAAGGGAAGGCTTGAATAGCTTTCTCCCCTTCTTCCGGGGCTTGCGTCGGCCGGTGGTTTTGGGCTCGTGTGGTTCCGGGGGGACGTGCTCGTTTGACTCTGCACTGGCAGCTGGGGGATTGGGGTTGTGGGGGCTCTCGTCGTGGGCATCATCGTTATCTGACTCTGTACCAGTCGCGTTCTGCAATTCTGATGTTGGTGTCCCCGGCGGCGCACGGATATGGTCGGGTATGATAGATGGTGGCCGTTTTGGTTCGGGCACTTGGGGTTTTGAACGTGAAAAGATTGGATGCAGTTTTGACGCTGACAGGGACATCGTGGATCAAGAGTTATTGAACTTTGTGTGCGGCTAGCACAATGACGAAATTTGCCTCTTTGCCCCACGTGGGATGTTTGATGGTCAACTTGTCAATGTTCTTTTCTGTAATCCACTGATAGACTTCCTTCATAATTCCTACAACATCAGAAAAACATGTCGAGCAACAAAGATGCACTTCTGCTACATCATGATGCACGGTGTATGGACGTCTAGCGCATACACTACAGACACATGCATCAGATTCAGAAGATATTTTAGAATTGAAGTGTATTAGGTCAGCGATAGCATCTTTCTCTTAAAGCCATCACGGCGCTGTCTGCGAACTAGTGCTCTCTTCTACGGCGAGGATTGCTTCGGGATCGCAATGACAAGCGGTGATGTCAAACCGAAATTTTTCCAATCACTAGTGGTGCGCGCTATCATGAATTTCTTCGAGTTCAGGCAATTCATCACTTCTGTTTAGGCTGGGGGTGCAGCGGGGACTGCTGTCGACCTTCTCTTCTTCCCAATCGACACAATAAAAACGCGGCTGCAGGCTGCTCAGGGATTTACACGCGCGGGAGGATTCAGTGGGATATACAAGGGCGTCGGGAGTGTCGTCGTAGGCAGCGCGCCTGGTGGTGAGCACTTCTATCCTCCGTCACACGACTTATATTCACCGCGGTCCATTTCGCCAGCTGCTGTCTTCTTTTCCACCTATGAAACAATGAAGAAACACGCGCCTTTCTCACAGGACCTGGCACCGCTAAACCACATGCTCGCAGCGTCTGTGGGCGAAGTTGTACGACCCCTGTTCGCATACCGCCAATTTCACGCCTTTCCCTGAACTCTTCTTCAGGCTGCATGCTTGATCCGTGTGCCCACCGAAGTCATCAAGACTAGGACACAGACCATGACCTACGGCGCCCTGGGCAAATCGTCATGGGACGCGGCGAAGCAGGTATTGCTGAATGACGGATGGAGTGGGTTCTATAGAGGGTTTAGGTCAACTATCATGCGGGAGGTGAGTGTCGTCCTTGATACACATATGTTCGCGGGTTTTTGGGAATATTCGTCAAGTCCGCTTTAGGGCCGACGTTCTCTGAATACTTTCACTCTAAATAAAAGTGGACATACGTCACTTCCGACAGTGCTTCCTGATCGTTTCTTGCTTCCACCTACATCAGCACCCTTAAACGCGGAACTAACGCATCATTTCGCAGATCCCTTTCACATCCCTCCAATTCCCCATGTACGAACTTCTCAAAGCCCAACTTGCCCGCAAACTAGGCCGCAAGCCTCTATACGCCCACGAGGCCGCCGTCTGTGGCAGCATCGCAGGAGGAACTGCAGCTGCACTCACTACGCCCCTTGATGTGCTCAAGACACGCGTCATGCTGGATCTACGAGTAGGCTTCCTTTTGGTTCTTCGGTCATGGGTTTGCTGATTGGTAGTGCAGGACCCAACGAAGGAGAAGCTTCCGTCACTACGACACCGGATGAAGGATATATATGTCAAGGAGGGCGTACGCGCCTTATACGCGGGCGTCGTACCGAGGACACTATGGATATCAGCTGGCGGTGCCGTCTTCCTCGGGGTGTACGAGTGGGTGGTCCATGGGCTGATGTCGTATGCGTAGATTCGGGTATCATTATTCTCTTTGTGTATGTAGGTAGGTAGTGGAATTATACATCATTATCATAGACTATTACGGGGCATAGAGAGCGGCGAGTATCATCGTACGGTTGTTGGTGTCAAAGGGGACGGAAGTAAGTCACAGGCTATGGATTCGATGAAAGGCTAGGGTCTGCACCAAGGCGCAACATGATCCGGGGAAGTTTCTTCGACACAACAGCATGGCCGTTACTCGAACTTGAACTCGAGCTGCTGTTATTCTCTGCAGGACCCAACCAAGGAGAAACTTCCATCTCTACGACACCGGATGAAGGATCTCTGTTTGTGTGTAGGTAGTGGAATTTACACCATCATAGACTGTTACGGGGTATAGACGGCGGGGGGTATCATCGTACGTGCGTTGGTGTCAAACGAGAGGGAAGTATGTCACAGGCTATGGATTGGATGAAAGGGTAGGGTCTGGGCCAAGGCGCAAGATGACCCGGGGGTGTTTTTTCGACACACCAGCGCTGGAACTCGAGCTCGAACTGCTGGTGCTCTCCGCGCTCGACAATAACGCAGGTGTCGCGATAGGCTCACTTGCTCGAGATTTTCCTCGGGCGCCTGGGCGGGAAGCAGCAGAGGGTGAGAGTGTAGGGCTCTTCGACTTCTGCTCACGGAGCGTCATCAACGTGGGAGGGAGAGTCCGCGAGGAGGCAGGCGCCAGGAATATAGCGCTCGACTCCAGAGATTGGAATATCTCGACAGTCCGTCCGAGCCATGCCTCATCTGAAGAGGCTTGATGATAATATAAATGGGACCGCTCACCTTGTCGAGGTTCTCTAGTTTCCACCCGTCTTCGTCGATACCCCGTTCTAGCTTAGAGTCATCCACCAGCCCGCAGAGGTGCGCCGTGGCACCGCTGGTAAGGGCTCGGTTACTGTATCCGCCTTGGAGCACGCTGACGAGTCTGCCTCTTGCGTAAACGTCGCTGAGTTCCCGGGCGTCGCGGGCAAAACGATGATAGAATGACGTTGGGACCTCGTGATTTGGCACTGGCAGGGGGTGAGAGAGCCTCTAGACACGCAATTGCAACCGAAAGCTTCACTGTGAAGGCTCGAAGCCGTTCAGGTCTCTCTACTGTCACAGAAAGATCCTGAGATTGAATGTATATCTATGTTTAAAACATGCATCCTGGAGGAATATCGCGGGTCGTCTCTAGCATTTGTCTTGCCTGGTGTAGGTTGATAAGTATTTTCTTTCATCGCAAGGTCAAGAAGGTCAAACTTACTCCTACTGAGAGCGAGGATATCTCTAGGAATTTACAGGTGGGATGAAGAAAACGGGAAGAAAGCAAAGCAACAATGTCAACATGCAGATCAACAGTCGACGCGTCCCTTCAAATTCAAATGCGGCATCACAACTGTCAAAATGGTTCATCAAAAATATTGCAAACAATGTACTAGCTATAGCTTTCTCACTTGAACCATCATGTAAGTGGGTCGAACACTCTGCACGTATACTGACCAGAACTTATGTTTCAATACAGAACCTGCGACCTTGTGCCATTTGACGCGTCGCTGGTCTGCTAGGCAGCCTTACATGTTCCGATATGCAACTTTGCGTCTTTCAAAGCCCCTGCTATTCAACAGCATTGTAACCAGGCAGATAGTATCCAATGCCGCTAAGAAGGCAATCAAAAAAGGATCTAACGCCGTAATTATCAAGACACTTGACCCCGCGCGTCTACAAACCAGTGACTTTTTAGATATGTGTAATCTTTCTCCGCGGAGGGTCAAGGTGGCATTGAAGGACGGTCAGCCAGTTCAGGCTGGCTACTTACAGTATTCCACATACCGTTGGACGCTCGACAAGTTCCCCAGTGGCACGCAAGGCTTTTTGTACTGGCATCATGATGTGCGCCTTTCACCCACGACGGGCCAAATCCGGTTTCGCGTTACGGCCGACAGCAATCCAGCGTCTTTTGAGCAAGGCACAGACCTTATGGGGCCACAAGGAATCCTGCCTTGGTCACTGAATATCCTTCGATTGGTCGTTGTGTCGAGATATGCTCCATTCGTGAAGCTAGTCATCGCAGATGGATATTTTCCACCTCACTTTCTGGCCCACGCCAGCAAATGGCTTGGAACACGTTCATTGCGAGTAAATGCACAGGCCTTGACATTCTTAGAGCAACCTTTTACTGTTATAATCCCTTCTCACGCTCGAATCGACATCATCACGCCCACTCTACACATATGCCAGCAAGAGTTGAGGCCAGTGTTACCTATGAATTTCAAAAAGGGTGTGCATGCTTTATCCAAGCAAAACTGACCAGAGCACTCAGGCTGCATTTGTTCTAGGAAAGTTACTGGTTCGCTTTGAACACGCAAGGCTCGCTGAACATCCAAATGACACGTCAATCGTCATGCGAGTCCTCAAGATTTTAGAACCTGTTGAACAAGGTACCGAAGCACCTCTACCTGATCTTGTTCCTGTGGAAGGCGCCCTCTTGAAGTATGACTACCGCGGCAAAATTCGATATAGGGTCTTCCTTTCTCCGGGTCTGCGGCTTCTTCCAAGCATTGTCAACAAGGCATATATGTACGAACCATCTTTCACCGCTTTTCCATCGCTCAAATTTGACTCTCATAAACGTAGACCTCCAGCAGATTCTAACATAGAGATCAAGGGATCTGTAACGGAAATTGCAACATTGCAACGAACGAGATTCAGTACTCTCAACCCACGTCGTCTGCTCGTATCCGACTTCCTCAATCTTTCTAATACCTTCAACAAATCTGTGTACCATGTATCGGATCCGGTGCAGAGCCTGCTTCATTGGTACAGTGGGGGTGGCGTATTGCCCTTCCCACCCGCAACACAAGGATTCCTGTACTTGCACCACAACCCGAGTTTCCCACCCCTCGCCGCCGAGATCCGTTTCCGCCTCGTCCCCTCCGGTGATCCGGCTCTATTTGAGACTGGTGAGGATCTCTTTGGCCACAATGATGAGGTGTGGAAGATTCCTGTTCTGCACCTTCTGCATCGAAAGCGATATACAGGCCTACTGCGCTGCCTACAGCACGAAGGCCCGCCTGAAGTTGCTCAAGCGCTCATCGCCGCCACCCGGTTACCCGTTGCCGCGGCACATCGCATACCCCTGACTTACTTGGAGCAACCATTTGCGATGGATATGAGCAAGCGGAATATATCAATCCACATTGCCACACCTGAACAATTCCATGGCTTGGTCCTCCAGGTGTTGACGATGAATTACTACCGTGACCTCACTGTCAAGACAAAGCCTGCCGTCCGCGGTAGGTCTGTGCACCTCCTGCCCCTCTCCTGCTAATTCTGGGACCTACAGGCCGGGTTTTATTCCGTCTCGAGCGGTCGCCGTTGCCAGAGCACGCCCTGGGCAACTTTGTGGTCTTGCGGGTTCTGAAAATACTGGAACCAGTCGAGTTCAGTGGCGCGCGTCTAGATTCGCCCCTGCCCCACCCCGGTGAGCTGCTCCGGGAGTGGGCTCGTCGTAAAATACGTTTGCGCGTGTTTGACCTTGATAAACCGACCCTTGTGAATCTCAAATATCTGCCGAGTATGCCCCACCTCCAACCTAACCTGTGCGTGCATCTTATTCTCACCTATCTTGTTGCGAAACCACGCTGATCATGTTTCCACTGGCAGCGATGAGTTTCGATGAACTGCCAGTTCAATGGTGGATTTGCTTGCAAAGGGCTTCCATGTCGGATATCTTCTCATTCATCGTACACTGTAACAAAGTGTATGGTACCAACCGGCCGGGGTGCGGTATGTTGCCCTTTGGTGCCGTGATAGCAACTCGACCGATGTTATGCATCTTGGAATTTATGTAAGAAACTAAATGTGCTGTAGGCAGGCCTAGGAAACGCAAAGAGGCCCCGGGATACTCCTATCTATGTTTGGTCGAATTTTGGGCCCCAAATGGGCCTCAAATATGCTATCTCGGACAGAGGCTTGCTCATGTAGGGACCCTCACTGTGCCAAAATCGCACGGAAAACGCGGGGAAAACGCTCAGGTTGTCGGCTGTATCGTTGGCAAGGTCTGGAAATGTGTTTGAACAAAAGAATCCGCTCGATTGCCTGTTACCGATCAAAATTGTACCATCTGACCCTCAAATATGCTATAATGTGGACCGAGATATCCAGATTTTGCCTGTCCGTGGCGCTCAGAAGCCCCTAAATACTCTATATTTGGACTGAGATTTGGCCATTTTGGGGGCCTCAAACATGCTAAAATCTGGAGAAATCAGTAAAACGGAAGGGTTGTCTTTGGTATCTTTGATGTCTTTGTGGAGATACAAAAGACATCAAAGACATCAAAGACACGAGAGAGCCCATGTCTTTGAGATTCCATGTCATCTGCCACCTTCAAACACGAAACTAACACATCACTTCACAAATCCCCTTCACATCCCTCCAATTCCCCATGTACGAACTCCTCAAAGCCCAACTTGCCCGCAAACTAGACCGCAAGCCTCTATACGCCCACGAGGCCGCCATCTGTGGTAGCATCGCAGGAGGAACTGCAGCTGCACTCACCACGCCCCTTGATGTGCTCAAGATACGCGTCATGCTGGGTCTACGAGTAGGCTTCTTGTTTGTTCTTCGGCCATGGTTGTTGCTGATTGGTCGTGCAGGACCCAACGAAGAAGAAACCTCCGTCTCTACGACACCGGATGAAGGATATATATGTCAAGGAGGGCGTACGCGCCCTATACGCGGGCGTCGTGCCTCGGACACTATGGATATCAGCTGGCGGTGCCGTCTTCCTCGGGGTGTACGAGTGGGTGGTCCATGGGTTGATGTCCGAGTCGTATGCGTATATTCGGGTATCATTATTCTCTTTGTGTATGTAGGTAGTGGAATTATACATCATCGTAGAGTGTTACGGGGTATAGAGGGCGGTGGGTATCATCGTACGGTCTTGGTGGATGGAAGTAAGTCACAGGCTATGGATTCGATGAAAGGGTAGGGTCTGGACCAAGGTGCAAGATGACCCGGGGGTGTTTTTTGGAAGCAACAGCACACGAACTCGAACTGCGGGTGCTCTCTGCGCTCGACGACAACGCAGGTGCTGCGATAGGCTCACTCGCTCGAGATTTTCCTCAGGCGCCTTGTCGAGGAGCGGTAGAGGGTGAGAGTGTAGGGCTCTTCGACTTCCGGTCACGGAGCGTCATCAACGTGGGAGGGAGAGTCCGCGAGGAGGCAGGCGCCAGGTGTTTGGCCCTCGAATCAAGAGATCGGAATATCTCGACAGTGCGTCCGAGCCACGGCTCGTCTGAAGCAGCGGTGAGAGAGGGCCGCCCGCCCCGGCATGCTTTTGTGGCCTTTGCAAGTTGAAGGGAAGTCGCCTTAGGTGCTGCGCTCGATGCCTATTGTGAATGTATGAAACTCACCTTGACGAGGTTCTCTAGGTTTTACCATCCTTTGTCGATACTCCGTTCCAGCTTGGAATGGTCCACCAGCCCGGCGAGGTGCGCCATGGCACCACTGGTAAGAGTACGGTCACTGTATCCGCCTTCGAACACACTCACGAGCCTGGCTCTTGCGTATACGTCGCTGAGTTTCCGGGCGTCGCGGGCAAAACGATGATAAAAGAATGTGGGGACTTTGTGATTTTGTCTGGACATGGAATGCTACCCGTACTCACACGCATCCATACCACAGCTGCTGAAGGGGTACGGGACCTACCTGATGAACACAAAAACGTCTCCAAGGCCACTTGTGCTGTCGAGGAACTGCTCAGCTTTCTGCAAGATCTTGCTATATTGCTCCTTCCAGTGTGCCTGGTGCAGGGATACCGAAGCGGCTTGGACCAACTCAGGCTAGCGAAATCGTTCACGAAGCGAAGCCTGAGGGCGTGTCCCCACAATGGTGGCCCGGAGGGCGGACGGCGACAAAGGAACGGGTGTCTGTCTTCGATGTGATAACAGTCAGCCTAAAGCTCCAGCCAAGTTGTCTGGATCCAAGGGACCAGAATCTGTGGTGGCACTGGCACTGGCAGGGGGAGAGACTATCGCAGAAAGATCCCGAGGTCGAATGTATCTATGGTTAAAACATGCATCCTGGAGGAATATCACGAGTCGTCTAGCACTTGTCTCGCCTGATGTACTAGGTCGATATGTATTGTCTTTGATTGTATGGTCAAGAATGTCGAACTTACTCACACTGAGAGCGAGAATATCTCTGGGAATCTACAGGTGGGGTGAAGAAAATGGGAAGAAAGTAAAACCACAAGATCAGACGCGCCAGTCGCGACCCTTCATGCAAGTTCAAAATCAAATGCGGCATGGTTGATTATAAATAATCCAAACATGATCAATGAATGTTGCTTTCTCATTTGAACCATCATGTCAGTGGGTCGAACATTCTACACGTGTACTGACTAGAACTTATGTTTCAATACAGAACCTGCGACCTTGTGCCATTCTACACGTCGCTGGTCTGCTAGACAGCCATAAATGTTCCGATATGCAACTTTACGTCTTGCAAAGCCCCTGCTATTCAACAGCATTGTGGCCAGGTGGATAGTATCCAATGCCGCTACGAAGCAGACCAAAAGAGGTTCTAAGGCCGCAATTATCAAGACACTTGACCCCGCGCGCCTACAAACCAGCGACTTTTTAGATATGTCCGAACTTTCTCCGCGGGCGTTCAAGGTGGCATTGAAGGACGGTCAGCTAGTTCAGGTTAGCTACTTACAGTATTTCACAAGCCGTTGGACACGCGTCAAGTTCCCCCGCGGCAAGTTCCCCAGTGGCACGCAGGGCTTTTTGTACTGGCATCATGATGTGCGCCTTCCACCCACCACCGGCGAAGTCCGGTTTCGCGTCACGGCCGACAGCAATCCGGCGTCTTTTGAGCAAGGCACAGACCTTATGGGGCCACAAGGAATCCTGCCTTGGTCACTGAATATCCTTCGATTGGTCTTTGTGCCGAGATATGCTGCATTCGTGAGGCTAGCCGTCGCAGATGGATATTTGCCACCTCACTTTCTGGCCCACGCCCGCAAATGGCTTGTTACGCGTATATCGCAACCAACTACACAGGTCTTGACATTCTTAGAGCAACCTTTTACTGTTACAGTCCCATCTACCGTTCGAATCGACATCCTCACGCCCACTTTACACACATATCAGCAAAATCTGATGTACACAGTGATACCTAGGAATTTGAAAAAGGGTGTGCACACTTTATTCAAGCAAACCTGACCAGAGCGCTCAAGCTGTATTTGTTCTAGGAAAGTTACTGGTTCGATTTGAACACGCAACACTCGCCGAACATCCAAATGACACGTCAATCGTCATGCGAGTCCTCAAGATTTTAGAACCTGTTGAACAAGGTACCGAAGCACCTCTACCTAATCTTGTTCCTGTGGAAGGCGCCCTCTTGAAGTATGACTACCGCGGCAAAATTCGATATAGGGTCTTCCACTCTCCGAGTCTGCGGCTTCTTCCGAGCATTATCGACATGACATATATGTACGAACCACCTTTCACTGCTTTTCTATTGCTCAAATTTTACCATCATGAACGTAGACCTCCAGCAGATTCTAACATAGAGATCGAGGGATCTGTAAGGAGTATAGCAATATCGCAACGAACGACACTCAGTACGCTCAACCCACGCCGTCTGCGCGTATCCGACTTCCTCGATCTTTCTAACATTCTCACAAGATCTGTATGCTATGTATCGGATTTGGCGCAGGGCAGCCCCATAGCGTACAATAATAAACGCTTCGGAGTGCCTTTCCCCCCCGCCACACAAGGTTTCCTGTACCTGCACCACAACCCGAGTTTCCCACCCCTCGGCGCTGAGATCCGTTTCCGCCTCGTCCCCTCCGGTGATCCAGCGCTATTTGAGACGGGTAAGGACCTCCTTGGCCACAATGGTGAGGTGTGGAACATTTCTGTTCTGCACCTTCCGCATCGAAAGCGATATACAAGCCTACTGCGCTGCCTACAGCACGAAGGCCCGCCTGAAGTTGCTCAAGCGCTCATCGCCGCCGCCCGGTTACCCGTTGCCAGGGCATATCGTCCATGCCTGACTTACTTGGAGCAACCATTTGCGATGGATATGAGCAAGCGGGAGATGCCAATTCACATTGCCACACCTGAACAATTCCATGGCTTGGTCCTGCGCGTGTTTCCGTCTAATTACTACCGTGGTCTTACTGGCAAGACAAAGCCTGTCAACCGCGGTAGGTCTGTGCACCTCCTGCCTCTCTCCTGCTGATTCTGGAACATACAGGCCGGGTTTTATTCCGTCTCGAGCGGTCGCCGTTGCCAGAGCACGCCCTGGGCAACTTTGTGGTCTTGCGGGTTCTTAAAATACTAGAACCAGTTGAGTTCAATGGCGTGCGTCCAGATTCGCCCCTGCCCCACCCCGGTGAGCTGCTCAGGATGTGGGCTCATCGTAAAATACGTTTGCGCGTGTTTGACCTTGATACACTGACCCTTGTGAATCTCAAATATCTGCCGAGTATGCCCCACCTCCAACCTAACCTGTGCGTGCATCTTAATCTCACCTATTTTGTTGAGAAACCATGCTGATTATGTTTCCACTGGCAGCGATGGGTTTCGATGAACTGCCAGTCGGTAGATCTGCTTGGAATGGGCTTCCATGTTGGATATCTTCTCATTCATCGCAGTACTGTAGCGAAGTGTATGGTACCAACCGACCGGGGTACGTTACGTTGCCCTTTGTGCAGTGATAGCAACTCGACCGATGTTATGCATCTTGGAATTTAAGAAACTAAATGTGCTGCAGGCGGGGCCAGGAAGTGCAAAGAGGCCCTGGGATAGTCCTATCTATGTTTGGTCGATTTTTGGACCCCAAATGGGCCTCAAATATGCTATCTCGGACAAAGGCTTGTTCATGTAGGGACCCTCAATGTGCCAATATCGCGCGGAGAACACTCAGGTTGTCGGCTGTATCGTTGGCAAGGTCGAGAAATGTGTTCCAACAAAAGAATCCGTTCCATTGCTAACCACCGATCAAAATCATACCACTGGACCGAGATATCCAGATTTTGCCCGTCCGTGGCGCTCAGAAGTCCTCAAATACGCTAAAATCTGGAGAAATAGATAGAGGAGTATCCCGGGGCCTGTGCAAAGTTAATCAAGTTGAAACGAGCAGATCTGCTTCAATTAGTTTACAGTGCAATTTTCTCGATTTAGGCACACCTGAGAAACATCAGTGTTCGAGGGCCCCGAAATCTTTTGCAAAAGTCCTAGCAACTGTTTACCCTCACTACAGCCAGCGGCAGCGTCCGTAGGAAAACCACTTCGATGCTCAGGTCACTGTTGTGCGAACGCTTTTCTGATTCAAGTTGCAACAAATATTAATGTGGTAGATGTGGAGATGATATCATTGAACATAGTGCCACACTCTAAACCGACTCAAAACATCGTGTTCATGATCAACCAATTTCTGCTTTAATCCATGTCACAAGTACCCGCGCCGTACTACATTAACTCACGTACTACTAATGCGCACGAGCCCTCGACTATTGGCATGCGGGAGGTGAGGGTGATGCTTTTCCAGATTTGGGCTCGCCGGTTTTCTGGGAATATTCGTTACAAATCAGAAATCGTGATTCCGTATCATTCTGAAAACAGCTGTAAGCCCGCCATTCTCTGAATACTTTCACTCTAAGTAAAAAGTGGACATACGTCATTTCCGACAGTGCTTGCCGATCGTCTCTTGCTTTCACCTACGTTAACACCTTCAGACGCGAAATCAATACATCATTTCGCAGACGCTTTTCAGATCCCTCCAATTCCCCATGTACGAACTCCTCAAAGCCCAACTTGCCCGCAAATTAGGCCGCAAGCCTCTATACGCCCACGAGGCCGCCGTCTGTGGTGTCATCGCAGGAGGAACTGCAGCTGCACTCACTACGCCTCTTGATGTGCTCGAGACACACGTCACGCTGGATCTACGAGTAGGCTTCGTTTTGTTCTTCGGTCACGGTTGTTGCTAATTGGTCGTGCAGGATCCAACGAAGGAGAAAATTCCGTCACTACGACATTGGATGAAGGATATATATGTCAAGGAGGGCGTACGCGCCCTTTACGCGGGCGTCGTACCGAGGACACTATGGATATCCGCTGGCGGTGCCGTCTTCCTCGGCGTGTACGAGTGGGTGGCCCATGGGCTAATGTCGTATACATAGATTCGGGTATCATTATTCTCTTTGTGTATGTAGGGAGTGGAATTATACATCATCATAGACTGTTACGGGGTATAGAGGGCGGTGGGTATCAACGGAAGTGCGTTGGTGTCAAAGGGGAGGGAAGCCGATCACGGGCTATGGATTCGATGAGAGGGTAGGGTCTGGATCAAGGCGCAAGAAGACCCGGCAGAGTTTCTTCGACACAACGGCGCTCGAACTCGAACTTAAACTGTTGTCGCTCTTCGTGCTCGACGATAACGCAGGTGCCGTGATAGGCTCACTCGCTCGAGATTTCCGTCGGGCGGCTGGTCGAGGAGCAGCAGAGGGTGAGGGTGTAGGGCTCTGCGACTTCCGGTCACGGAGCGTCATCAACGTGGGAGGGAGCAGAATCCGCGATGAGGCAGGCGCCAAGAGCTCAGCGCTCGAATCCAGATATTGGAATATCTCGACAGTGCATCCGAGCCATGGCTCGTCCGAAGCAGCGCCAAGAGAGGACCGCCTGGCCCGGCGTGCTTTTGTGGCTTGTTCAGGCTGAAGAGAAGGGGACTCAGGTGTTGGGCTCGATGCCTGTTGTGAATGGATGAGAACTCACCTTGACGAGGTTCTCTAGATTCCACCAGTCTTCGTCGATACCCCGTTCCAGCTGAGAGCCATGCACAATCCCAGAGAGGTGCACCATGGTACCGCTGGTAGGGCTCTGTCACTGTAGTCTCCTTTGAGCACCCTAATGAGCCTGCTCGCGTATATGTCGTTGAGTTTCCAGGCGTCGCGGGCAAAACGATGATGAAATGACGTCGGGGCCCCGCGATTTGGCACTGGCAGGGGGGAGAGTGCCTCTAGACACGCAATTGCAGCTAAAAACCCCACTGTGACCGCTCGAAGCCATTCAGGTCTCTCTACTATCGCAGAAAGATCCCGAGATCGAATGTATCTATGGTTAAAACATAGATCCTGGCGGAATATCGCGGGTCGTCTAGCATTTGTCTCGCCTGGTGTAGGTTGGTAAGTATCTTCTTTCGTTGCAAGGTCAAGAAGGTCAAACTTACTCATACCGAGAGAGAGGATATCTCTAGGAATCTACAGGCAGGATGAGTAAAACAGGAAGAAAGTAAAACAACAATGTCAACATGCAGATCATCAGTCAACGCGTCCCTTCAAATTCCAGTCAAATGTGGCATGATCACAACCGATCACAATGGTTCATCAAAAATATTGCAAACAATGTACTAGTTTATAGCTTTCTCATTTGCACCATCATGTGAGTGGGCCGAACACTCTGCGCACATACTGACTAGAACTTATGTTTCAATACAGAACCTGCGACCTTGTGCCATTCGACGCGTCGCCAGTCCACTAGGCAGCCTTAAATGTTCCGATATGCAACTTTGCGTCTTTCAAAGCCCCTGCTATTCAACAGCATTGTAGCCAGGCGGATAATATCCAATGCCGCTACGAAGCAAACCGAAAAAGGTTCTAAGGCCGTAATTATCAAGACACTTGACCCCGCGCATCTACAAACCAGCGACTTCTTAGATATGTCTAATCTTTCTCCGCGGATATTCAAGGTGGCATTGAAGGACGGTCAGATAGTTCAGGTTGGCCACTTACAGTATTTCACAAGCCGTTGGACACGCGACAAGCTCCCCAGTGGCACGAAGGGCTTTTTGTACTGGCATCATGATGTGCGCCTTCCACCCACGACGGGCCAAGTCCGGTTTCGCGTCACGGCCGACAGCAATCCGGCGTCTTTTGAGCAAGGCACAGACCTTATGGGGCCACAAGGAATCCTGCCTTGGTCACTGAATATCCTTCGATTGGCCGTTGTGCCGAGATATGCTGCATTCGTGAGGCTAGCCATCGCAGATGGATATTTGCCACCTCACTTTCTGGCCCACGCCAGCAAATGGCTTGGAACAATTGTATCGCGGCACGATACACAGGTCTTGACATTCTTAGAGCAACCTTTTACTATTACAGTCCCCTCTCACTGCCGAATTGACATCATCACGCCCACTCTACACATCTACCAGCAACAATTGTCGCCAGTGTTACCTAGGAATTTCGAAAACGGTGTGCACGCTTTATTCAAGCAAAATTGACCAGAGCGCTCAGGCTGTATTTGTTCCAGGAAAGTTACTGGTTCGCTTTGAACACGCAACACTCGCCGAACATCCAAATGACACGTCAATCGTCATGCGAGTCCTCAAGATTTTAGAACCTGTTCAACAAGGTACAGAAGCACCTCCGTCTAATGTTGTTCCTATAGAAGGCGCCCTCTTGAAGTATGACTACTACGGCAAAATTCGATGTAGGGTTTTCCGCTCTGCGGCTCTGCGCCTTCTTCCGAGCATTATCGACACGACATACATGTACGAGGCACCTTTCACTGTTTTCCTATAGCTCATATCTAATGATCATGAACGTAGACCTCCAGCAGATTCTAATATAGAGATCGAGGGATCTCTAACGAATATAGCAACATTGCAACGAACGATATTCAGTACCCTCAACCCACGCCGTCTGCGCGTATCCGACTGCCTCAATCTTTCCGACACCTTCAACAAATCTGTATACCATGTATCGGATTTGGCGCCGAGCCTGCTTAGGTGGTATAGTGGGGGCGGCGGATTTCCCTTCCCCCCCGCAACACAAGGATTCCTGTACTTGCACCACAACCCGAGTTTCTCACCTCTCGCCGCCGAGATCCGTTTCCGCCTCGTCCCCTCCGGTGATCCGGCTCTATTTGAGACTGGTGAGGATCTCTTTGGCCACAATGGTGAGGTGTGGAAGATTTCTGTCCTGCAGCTTCCGCATCGAAAACACCTTGCAAGCCTACTGCACTGCCTACAGGACGAAGGCCCGCCTGAAGTTGCTCAAGCGCTCATCGCCGCCGCCCGCTTACCTGTTGCCAAGGCACATCGCACGCCCCTGACTTACTTGGAGCAACCATTTGCGATGGATATGAGCAAGCAGACCACATCACTTCACCTTGCCACACCTGAACAATTCCATGACTTGGTCCTGCGCCTGCTTCCTGATATATACTACCGTGACCGCACTAGCAAGACAAGATATGCCATCCGCGGTAGGTCTGTGTACCTCCTGCCTCTCTCCTGCTGATTATGGCACCTGCAGGCCGGCTTGTATTCCGTTTCGAGCGGTCGCCGTTGCCAGAGCACGCCCTGGGCAACTTTGTGGTCTTGCGGGTTCTCAAGGTACTGGAACCAGTCGAGTTCAATGGCGTGCGTTCCGATTCGCCCCTGCCACACCCCGGCGAGCTGCTTAGGGAGTTGATTTTCCGTAAAATATGTTTGTGCGTGTTTGACCTTGATAAACCGGCCCTTGTGAATCTCAAACATCTGCCGAGTATGCCCCACCTCCAACCCAACCTGTGCGTGCATCTTAATCTCACCTATCTTGTTCCGAACCCATGCTCAACCCATGCTGATCGTGTTTCCAGCGATGAGTTTCGATGAACTGCCAGTTGGTAGATTCGCTTGCCAAGGGCTTCCACGTCGGATATCTTCTCATTCGTTGTATTACTGGAGCGAAGTGTATGATACCAACCGGCCGGGGTGCGTTACGTTCCCCTTTGGTGCAGTGATAGCAACTCGACCGATGTTATACATTACGTCTTGGAATTTAAGAAACTAAATGTGCTGCAGGCGGGCCCAGGAAGTGCAAAGTTAATCAAGTTGGAAAGAGTAGATCTGCGTCAATTCAGCATACAGCGCGATCTTCTCAATTTAGGCACAGAAATATGGGTCACTCTGAAGTAATACTTATCATAAGCAGGAACTAGTGGAGAACTGGGTTAGACATTAAGATGGTTGAGCAATATATCACACAGGAATTCAGAAGTTACCACAATTGAGTCGGGGACTGGCGACTTGCTCGCCGCTATCCTGATTACATACAACTTGCAAGGGCGTTTACCCTCACTATAGCCAACGACAGCGTCCGTAAGAAAACCACTTCAATGCTCAGGTCACTGTTGTGCGAACGCTTTTCTGATTGCAACAGATATCAATGTGGTAGATGTGGAGATGATATCATTGAATGACATAGTGCTACACTCTAAACCGACATAAGAAATCGTGTCGGTGATCAACCAATTTCTGCTTTAATACATCTTACAAGTACCCGCGCAGTACTACTTCAAATTATGTAGCACTAATGCGTACGAGCCCTTGATTTTCATGGGGGGGGGGGGTGGTCCTTTTGCAGACTTTGGCCCGCGGGTTTTCTGGGAATATTCGTCAAACCTGCTTTGGGGCAACCGTTCTCTGAATACTTTCACTCTAAGTAAAAAGTGGGCATACGTCATTTCCGACAGTGCTTGCCGATCGTCTCTTGCTTTCACCTACGTTAACACCTTCAGACGCGAAATCAACACATCATTTCGCAGACGCTTTTCAGATCCCTCCAATTCCCCATGTACGAACTCCTCAAAGCCCAACTTGCCCGCAAATTAGGCCGCAAGCCTCTATATGCCCACGAGGCCGCCATCTATGATAGCATCGTAGGAGGAACTGCAGCTGCACTCACTACGCCCCTTGATGTGCTGGAGACACGCGTCATGCTGGGTTTACGAGTAGCTTCCTTTTTGTTCTTTGGTCGTGGGTTTTGCTGATTGATAGTGCAGGACCCAACGAAGGAGAAACTTCCGTCACTATGAGACCGGATGAAGGATATATATGTCAAGGAGGGCGTACGCGCCCTATACGCGGGCGTCGTACCTCGGACGCTATGGATATCAGCTGGCGGTGCCGTCTTCCTCAGGGTGGACGAGTGGGTGGTCCATGGGCTGATGTCGTATGCGTAGATTCGCGTATGATTATTCTTTTGTGTGTAGGTAGTGGAATTATACATTATCATCGTCGTGGACTGTTACAGGGTATAGAGGGCAGTGGGTATCATCGTACGGGCGTTGGGGTCAAAGGGGAGGGAAGTATGTCAGAGGTTATGGATTCGATGAGACGGTAGGGTCTGGACCAAGACGCAAGATGACACGAGGGTGTTTTTTCGACACAACGGGCTCGCCGTCATTGGAACCGGAACCGAAACTGATGTTACTCTCCGCGCTCGACGACAATGCGGGTGCCACGGCAGGCTCACTCGCTCGAGATTTCCCTCTGGCGCCTGGTCGAGGAGCAGCAGAGGATGAGGGTGTAGGGCTCTTCGACTTCCGGTCACGGAGCGTCATCAACGTGGGAGGGAGCAGAGTTCGCGAGGAGGCAGACGCCAGGACTTTAGCGCTCGAATCGAGAGATTGAAATATCTCGACAGTGCGTCCGAGCCATGGCTCGTCTGAAGCAGCGGTGAGAGAGGGCCGCCCGCCCCGGCGTGCTTTTGTGGCATTTTCAAGCTGAAGGGAAGGGGACTTAGGTGTTGGGCCCGACGCCTATTGTGAATGTATGAGACTCACCTTGACGAGGTTTTCTAGGTTCCACCATTCTTCGTCGATACCCCGTTCCAGCTTAGAATCATCCACCAGCCCGGAGAGGTGCGCCATGGCACCACTGGTAAGGGCTCGGTCACTGTATCCGCCTTCGAGCACACTCACAAGTCTGCCTCTCGCGTATACGTCGCTGAGTTTCCGGGCGTCGCGGGCAAAACGATGATAAAAGGATGTGGGGACCTTGCGGTTGTGCCTTGACATTGACTCATACTCGTGCTCACACGCATCCATACCACAGCTGTGCAGTCAACCAAGTTGGAAGTGGTTCAGATGGATGAAGGAACATGGGGCCTACCTGATGAATACCAAGACGTCATCTCCAGGGCCACCCGTGCTGTCGAGGAATTCCTCAGCTTTCCGTAATATCTTGCTATACTGCTCCTTGTACAACACGTCCCAGAAATGCTGTTCTGAGGAGTACGTCTGGAGATGGATGTTCTCGATGTATTGCCCGTGCGCCTGATGCAGGGATACCGAAGCGGCTTGAACCAGCTCAGGCTTTCCGTCCTGTAAATCCAGTTAGCCAGTGTGAAACGGAGTTTTGGAGAAGAATGTAGGCACCTCACATGGGTACGACAGGATATCATGGACAGAGCCGTAGTAGGCCTGGAGCCCGGGCTTTGAGGGAGGTGGTGCGCCTGCTTCGACCTCAAGCTTCTGACGATACGTCTCCTCATTGATTTGCCAAATAATCGACTGCGTCCCGTTTCCTGCTCTATCATAAATTCAGGGTGCAAAGAAAGAATCGGTGCGACCAACCGTGGTGCAAGTCAATATCGAAAATCACTACACGGTTCACACCGTGTTTGAGATGAGCTGCAACTCAAAGGCTCAGTACAAGTCTACGTATGGGCTTCAGAATGATGGTTACGCACCATGTGCTACACCGATAGCAACATTGTTCACGAAGCAGAATCCTGAGGGTGTGTCCTCCCCACAATGGTGACCCGGAGGGCGGACGGCGACAAAAGAACGGGTGTCCGTCTTCGATGTGAAAATGGTGTCAACAGCCTCGCAAACGGTCCCGATCGCACCCTGTATCGCATCTAGCGATTCAGGGCAAACTAGGATACCTTCACTTTAGGACTGTTCCAACCGAGCGAAAGAAACGAGATGCTCACGATAAAGATCGCCCTGCGGCAACCCCTCAGGTATCTCAGACCCCCCGTTGCTGATTTTGTCCCAACTATCCTTTGCCCACCCTTTCAGCTTCTCCAGATACACGTCGCCCTCGATGTCCCCGTGAATGAACTTGACGGCAGCATTGCTAAGCAGGTCCACAGATGCTGTGCTCCGTACTATCGAAACCGGGGCGTTTTCTGGTGCGATGTTCAGCCGGCCTAAAGCTCCGGCCAAGTCGTCCAGATTCAAGGGACCAGAATCTGTGGTGGCACTGGCACTGGCAGGGGGAGAAAGAGCCTCTAGACGCGCGATTGCAGCCGAAAGCCCTACTGTGACCGCTCGAAGCCGTTCAGGTCTCTCTACTATCGCAGAAAGATCCCGAGATCGAATGTATCTATGTTTAAAACATGCATCCTGGAGGAAAATCGCGGGTCGTCTAGTGCTTGTTTCGTCTGATGTAGGTTGATAAGTATTCTCTTTCATTGTAAGGTCAAGAAGTTCAACCTTACCCATGCTGAGAGAGAGGATATCAATAGGAATCTACAGGCGGGATGAAGAAAACGGGAAGAAAGTAAAACAACAAGATCAAAGCGCGCGCACCCGTCGCGTCCCTTCAAGTTCAAATGCGGCATGGTTGATCAAAAATAATGCAGCCATGATCAATGAATGTAGCTTTCTCATTTGAACCATCATGTCAGTAGGTCGAATACTCTGCATGCATATTGACTAGAACTTATGTGTCGCTACAGAACGTGCGACCGTGTGCCATTCGACGCGTCGTCGGCCTGCTAGGCAGCCTTGAATATTTCGATATGCAACTTTGCGTCTTTCAAAGCACCTGCTATTCAACAGCATTGTAGCCAGGCGGACGGTATCCAATGTCGCTGCGAAGCAGACCAAACAACATCCAAGGCAAGATCCAAGGGCCGCGATTATCAAGACACTCCACCCCGCGCACCTACAAACCAGCGACTTTTTAGATATGTCTGATCTTTCTCCGCTGGGATTCGAGATGGCATTGAAGGGCGGTCAGCTAGTTCAGGTTGGCTGCTTACAGTATTACCCAATGGCACGCGGGGTTTTTTGTACTGGTATCATGATGAGCGCCTTCCACCCACGACGGGCCAAGTTCGGTTTCGCGTCACGGCCGACAGCAATCCGACGTCTTTTGAGCAAGGCACAGACCTTATGGGGCCACAAGGAATCCTGCCTTGGTCACTGAATATCCTTCGATTGGTCTTTGTGCCGAGATATGTTGCATTCGTGAGGCTAGCCATCGCAGATGGATATTTTCCACCTCACTTTCTGGCCCACGCCAGCAAATGGGTTGGAACGCGTATATCGCAACAAACTACACAGGTCTTGACATTCTTAGAGCAACCTTTTACTGTTACAGTCTCATCTACCGTTCGTGCACAGTACTTGCTGGCGGGCGGAAGTCCAAGATAAGGCCGCCACGCCTGGTTATGTAACCCTGATTTGCGATGCGTCGCGACTCGGCGGCCCTGTCACTGTCAGCGTTCGTTCAAGTTTTCAACTTTTTAGACCCCGGTCCCCGAATACTACTACCTTTCGCATATCTGAGCGGATCACCTAAGGGACTTTCAATGGTAATGAGCCCATCGTTGTGAAAGATGGCTTCGTTGTGGACTTACTCGCCTTTTTGTACATAGTTTCACATCCTGGCCGCTCTTCTCTGCAATCCGCATTGGCTACCGAAATGGATGAGACGGCGAACTCCAGCTAATCTTGCTTGCTTGTGGCGCTCGTGCCTAATCTGTTTCCGTTGCCGGATATCACCATTCGGCGTGATCGAGGCGTCGATACAATTGCAATGACGTCGCCTTGAAAATTTCGTCAGTGACGACTTGCAGTAGCCCTGAATTCGCAAGGCATTTGATACGGTACCCAACCCTTGATTTATCGGTAGGACTTCCAATTCCCACTGCATTCTTCTGAAACTTATTATATGTATGTAGGTTGTTCAGGATCTTCGCCCTGCTCAAAAATCAGAACCGCCAGAAGCCACCATATCCGATCTCTCATTCGAGTTGGTCATGGTGATTACTCACGTTGCAACCCTCGATCGCAGTGACGATTGGGGTGCTCCACAGGAGGACAATATAAACAGGACAGCAATGTGAAAACATCCATAACTTTATTCAACTTCAACCACCTCCTGCTCGAAACCTTACACTCTCTCATTCCCTACACATCATGACGACCTCAGTCCAAACATTCACCGCCGATGCCGTGCTCTTCGACATGGTGTGTCTATCTACTCTTCCATCCTCATGACCCATGCTAATATTCCAAGCTGTGCAGGACGGCACCCTAACAGACTCCATCTCCGCCGTCGAAGCCGCCTGGGGAAAGGTCGCAGCCGACATCGGACAAGACCCTGCGCACGTCATAGCGGCCACGCACGGCAAACGCGCTATCGACAACCTCGCGCATTTCCGGCCCGAAATCAATGCCCACAAGATGGACGACGCCGTCGAAAAATTCGAGGAGTCCATACTCTTCTTCGCCGACGCTTATAACCTCCACGGGCCTGGTTCGAGAACGAACTCTGGCACCAACACTCCGTCCTCGGGCATCGCCACGCCCTCCCTATCCCTATCCCAATCCCCCGATTTCTCAGCGCCCTCCTCACGCGCGCCCTCACCATTGTTCGATCGTCGCCCATCTTTCGCAACTCGCCTCAGCGACAGGATGATCTCGCACATACACATCCAAGGCGAATCCGGCTTAGACGACTCGGATGAGGTGCTGGAACGTACTCTGGATGCCAAGACCGGGAAGGACACGCTAGACGCCTGGATGTTGGAGGCGTCAAACGTTGATCGTTCTGTCCAGATCCTCCCCGGCGTCAAGAAGCTCATGGACTCCATCCCGGCAGGCAAATACGCCGTCGCGACCTCCGGAGCCAAGACCTACGGTACGCACTGCAGTTTCTCATACCCTATCAGCGAGGTGCTTACACCCGCAATCCTTTTTAGCGCACGGCTGCTTGACCCGCGTGGGCATCACCCCGCCCCCCGTAACCATCACCGCCGACGACAAGCGCCTCAAAGCCGGCAAGCCCGCGCCGGATCCCTTCCTCCTCGCTGCCAAGTGCCTCGGCTACGCCGCCTCGGACTGTGTCGTGTTCGAGGACTCGCCGAGCGGGATACGGGCGGGCGTGGCGAGCGGCGCTACCGTCGTTGCGTTGTGCACGAGCCATGAACGCGAGAAGATTGAGAATTGTGGAGCGCATTATATCGTTGAGGATATGGAGAGTGTGCAGTGTGCAGTTGAGGGAGGGAGGTTGAGGTTTTGTGTCAGAGTGTAGAGCGGTCAAGGGGGATAAGGCAGAGTGTTAGATTGGCGTTCGATGATCAGTGGTTTCTCTCACCTTCGTTCGTTCGCCGTGCATAGTAGATTAACATCATAGATGAATATGTACTTAGATTTTATACGTCAGTTGTTTTATGACTTACGTTGGTCGTGAAAGTAGATAGTTTTCCAAGTTTGCTTTACGAATTGAAAACATATTTTGATAGTGAGCAAGAATGATGCCATAGGCTTCAGACACGAAACTTCCATGCTCATGCAATTCCGTAGATGATCTCGTTCATATGAATGTTTGCTTCTGCACAAATCCAAGGTTAATCGGCCGGACAGGTGCACAAGTTTTGCGATAAGATGTAATCTTGTCCCGTAAGCCCATGTACAGGTGCCGTCAGAGCAATCAAACCAGCTATCAAAATTCTCTGTTTTTTCTGTCTCTTTGTACTCACTATTTTCTGCCGAAGAAATGTGAGATCGGCCTAGATATATTTGTAGAGGCCCGGAGATGATGATGTACATAGCTCGCTGACATCGGGATACGAGTCTTTGGAAACCGGTGTTCCTAAGAGGGACCGTGCCATGCAGATTTACCTTACCTCCACATGTCATTAATCTTCGTGTGACCGTCGTGTCTCGCACGCGCATGCCAGGCATTCAATTCTGTCCCCAGGTAAACTTGCGGCAAGACTCGAGCAAAATTCAAGTAGCATATTGATAATTCCTAAGTGCGGATGCAGCCTTGGTGTATATCGAGGCACGAAACACTGCAGTATAGTAGTACATTGCATTGGTATTCAGGTATACGTTGGTTATAGCATTCTAGATCCTTATGAAGGCTTTGCGCGCCAAGTGCATCATCCCTTAAGTCATCATATATCCTAGGGATATCGAACTCTGCGAAAAGTTCTCCTGGCGCTGGTTTGACGAAGACGCCACCTGTGCCTTTGGTAGAGGGCACCGCAATAGGGCGCCTCATCGAAACTCATCGCTAGACAGACGATCGGTATGGGCTCTTCAAGATATAGGCGTCACTAATATCACGCACAGGTTGGGCTGGAGGTGCGGCATACTTGGCAGATGTTTGAGATTCGCGTAAAACGCGCGGTCAAGATCAAACATCTGCAAATATTTTTTACCATGATACAACTGCTCGAGCAGCTTGCCAGGGCGGGGGAGAGGCGCATGTGGATGCAAGACACTGAACTCGACTGGTTCCAGGATTTTTAGAACTCGCACGGCCACAACGTTGCCCAGGGCGTGCTCTGGAAACGGCGACCGCTCAAAACGCAATAAAAGCTGGCCTGTAGTTCCTCGAATCCTACTGCGGATGGCATATTTTGCCTGGCCAGTATGGTAGTAACTCTGAGGATACAAGTACAGGTGGAAGACATGAAAGTGTTCAGGCGTGGCAATGTGAAGTGTTGTCCATGTCTTGCTCACATCCACCACAAATGGTTGCTCCAAGTAAGTGAGAATTGGGGCGGATATTCTCGGGACTGGTAAGCGGGCAGCGATGCTGAGCGCTTGAGAAACCTCAGGCGGGCCTTCATCCTGCAGGTAGCCCCGTAGGCCTGCACTCTCTCTGCTCTGCGGGAGGCGCAGCACGGGAATCTTCCACAATGTGCGGTTTGGGGCAAAGAGGTCCACAGATGTCTCAAATTGCGCCGGATCGCCGGAGGGAACGAGGCGGAAGCGGATCTCAGCGGTGAGCGAGGGAAAACTCGGGTTGTGGTGCAGGTACAGGAAGCCTTGGGTGGCGGGAGGGAAGGCCGGTCTGAGGCTGCCTGAGTGGTACGCAACCATGCTGCGCTGCGTCGAATTTGATACGTGGCTTATAACGAACTTGGCGGTATTAGAAACATCTAGGAAGTCGGATGCGCGCAGACGGCGTGGATCGAGGGTGCTGAATACTCGCTGTTGAGTTACGCATATCCTTGTTGGAGATATCTGCATCCGCACGCCGGAACCTTCTGGAGGAGGGCTACGTTCATAGGGGTCAAATGTGGCCCATAAAAAGGCGGTGGGTGGGGGGACGTACACATATGTGTTGTTGGCGCCAACGGTTGGAAGAAGCAGCAGAATGGGAGAATGGAAAACCCTATCGCTGGATCGACTTGTGCCACGGGAGACATGCTTCAACAGGGCACCTTCCATAGGAACGAGGTCAGGCAGGGGTACTTCTGTACCTTGTTGAAGAGGTTCTAAAATCTTGAGGACTCGCATAACAATTGATTTATTATTTGAATGTTCAGTGAATGTTGAGTGTTCGAAGCGAACCAGCAATTTCCCTGCAACAAAGCACTGAGTGCTCTGATCTGTCTCGATGAAAAGAAAACTGGGACAACCTTTTGTGAAATTTGCAGGTAAAAGCGTCTTGTCTACACTTTGTTTGTAAATGTGCTGAGTGGGAGTCAGGATGGTGATAGTTTTTCCAGAGCCGACCGTGATGACAAAAGGCTGCTCCAAGAAGGTCAGGACAGGACCATCTAGTCGCATTTCACTGGTGTGGGCTAGAAAGTTAGGCTGCAGATATCCTTCTGCTACGGCCAGCGCCTCCAACAGAGCATGTCTCTTTTGATTGACTAATCGAAGGGTATTCAGTGACCAGGGCAGGGCCCCTTCTGGCCCCAGAAGGTCTGTGCCCTGCTCGAAAGACGCCGGATTGCTGTCGGCCGTAACGCGAAACCGGACTTCGCCAGTCGTGGGTGGAAGATGCGCGTTGCGGTACCAGTACAAAAAACCCTGCGTGCCACTGGGAAAGCTGTTGGGCTTGAACTCTGTAGCGTACCGTAAGTGGCCACCCCTAAGTAGCTGACCGTCCTTCAACGCCACCCTGAACGTTCGCTGTTCTCGGTTGGAGGCATCAAAAAAATCGCTGCATTGTAGACGCGCGGGATCAAGAGTTTTGATGACTGCAGCCTTAGCCTTCGTTTGGCATCTGGCTTGTGTCGTAGTAGATGCTGTCCGCGTGGCCGCTATGACGCTGCATCGCAAGGACAAAGGACGAGAATTGACATAGAGCATCAAAGCTGCCAAAAGACAGATATAAGACGCGTGAAACTGTACAGAGTCGCAGAGAGTCGCGTGTGTTTTGTTGTGAACTATGAGTCTATGCGTCCACTGTAGGGTGAGTGATCAACTCACATGATGGTGGTTACAAGTTAGGTTGCAAAATCGAATTGTCACTCCGACAATCAATCCAAAACGTCGAGGAATTCGAACAAGCCTGCACTATTTGGAGTCAGGCGAGGCTACGGTGTCGAGACATCTGCGCAGCCTCCACTGTAACATTCTGGAAGCTAACTTCCACGAACTTATTCAACGGACAATTTGCGAATGAGCGAATGGATGATACCGTGACTTATTTGGCAGCTCCGACTTACCATCATTTGAAAGTCGCACTGACTTGTACGATTCCCGTCCTTACCCGCCAATTCATCGGTTCCGGCCTTGGATACAGCAGAGTTGCAAGGTAAAATTGTGATTCCATTAGCTGATATTCTCGAAAAACAGGGAATTCGCCCACACCGACTTGTACATTCTGCATCTCCTCCCCACACCCTTCCTCCAATGCCTACCGGCCCAACCCCCTCCAACACAAAAATCCTGTCCCGGTATAAGTCATCTGACTAGTCATATACATGCTAGACTGATTGTCAAAATGTCTGTTTCCGTGCTTTCAAGATAGATCTCCGTTGCGCCCCTTGATAAAAATCACTTCTCTCCTCCAATTCCTCACATATCTGTCTCCCTGCCTCGGTCTGCGCGGAAGTTGTGATGTTGTTGCAATTACGCCATTGCCAAAGTCCTTGATTTTACTCGGCAGAACGGAACAGCAGAATGATATAAAAACCCTTAAGCACTTGCTCGTTCAGAATACCCTCGATTCAAATGACGACCTTTGTACTCCCCTCTGGTATCTACCAGATATACAACAGCGTCGTTGAAAATAGTCCAGTGGGCCTCGGCATTACGGATAACCGGCCGCTATCGGTGGTGACACTTTCAGAAGACTCCCCTGCTCCGTTGGTATGTGAACAGCTGCTCGATGTTTCGCGCCATTGACGCGACTCTATTCTGTGCAGTGGACAATCACAAAGCTCGCAGACGGCACCTACACGTTCTCTATTAACGGGTCATTCGTAGCGCCTGACAGTGCCTCATTCTGGGTTCTTCCATCCTCAGTTCCTTATGGCTGGAAGTTGCAGAATCTACCAGGGTATAGTGACATTTTCAGGTAAAGTTTCTCCGTTACTACATGGCGACCACCGAAAGCTGACTCCAGTTACAAGGGTCTGGACGTCTAACTCGTCTGGGGGATGGAATTATCTGATCCCAGGCGGAAGGCGTCGTAGCATCGCTCCAAGGTTATCCTTCGACTTGTTGGTTTGTACAAGGTTATTCCCGACTCTAGCACACCGTTTGACACGTTCCATTTCAGATGTACCTTGACCCCTCGTATGCATACGGATTCAATTTCAAGCGAGTGGGCTAAACAACACATGGAAATATCACCAGTCTCGGCGTATGTACATGGAAGAAGAGGATTTCTCGATAAACCCATCGAGTGTAACGTTGTATTTCGTACCCAGCATCTACTTTTGATACAGATATAATACGATCACTTCTTGATACAGTGACGAGGGTAAAGATTCAAATAAAAGTTTGAGGCCTTCCAAGAGACATCGAGGTACGTAGACAAGGTGTATGAAACTGAATGGACCTTCGTCACTGGTGTGGGACTACAACCAATTCCTATTTACGGGATGAAACGAGAAACTGATACTTATAGCTAATGAAGAGTACCACACAGTGGGCAAGAAGAATGTTGGGTATACATCGAAGCGTATCAAAGAGCCAGGGATACGCATACTTAGGCCAAAAGTTCTGGTATGTAGTCGAGTTGAAACTCTCTGAATTCTGCTCCCCGGATTTTCGAGTTTGAAATGGCTACAATGATGCTGTACGGATCCTTCGCATCTCGGCCAACGCTCTCTCGCACAGCGACTGAGTCGCGTCATAGAGCTCACCCTGTGCCACGATCCAGTCCAAGCCCCCTTCCCATTCACCCCATTTCTCCTTAACCTCACTGCACTTGTTGTAAAGACGTTGTCCGCAGACGAGAATCCACTGGGCGGCGGCGGGAGCATGACCTTCAAGAGTTACCGTATTATCGGAAGGAACTGTTTGAGTTCATCAATCAGGTGAACGTAGAAAAGTAGTCAAACATGGACATACCACCATAGTCCGCCTTCCATCCTTTCCGTTTCCACGCCATCGAGAGGGTCCCAAAAGCAAAGCTCGACAGATCTTGCAAGTTTGCTTTATATACAAGAGCCGCGAAGTGGTTGAGATTAGTCCACGCATCGCGAATATCTTGTTGACATGGATAAGTATAGTCCGGGTCGCCGTATTCCCGAGATTTCGCGTCCAGCACAGGTACCAGCCTTGACTCGAAATTGCTTGTCTCGCTCTGTTGTTTCAATGTGCCGAGTAAAGCAACTAGCGCGTCGTGTGCTGGTGCCCACTCCTCGGCCACGACGACAATAACGTTTTTTACGATCATATCATAGAGATCATCACCCGTTGAAAGGTTTCGGGTTTGGAGCGATTGGGCGAGGCGCTGAGCCACGATCTGCACGGTAATGTTGCCGAGCAAATATTCGTGAATGTGTGCGGCTTCGTCGAGAACGTCGGGTTCATCGACAAAATCGGTGAATACTTCGTCTAGAGATTTAGCAATGGTGCCTGTCGTGTATGGAAGTTCCAAATGGTGAAGAAGACGACAACGAACGCTAGAGCAAGAAGTGGTCGCTGCTGAAAGTATACATGCCACCGTATTGACAGCCAGCGTGAAGGCTATGTCGTAGAGTCAGACTAAATCAGATGCCCATGAGATTCAGAATGACTCGAAGTATTATCGTGGTCAGGATAATTATTCAACTTCGTTCATAATCCATGACCGCAATTGCAAGAGTTCACTACCCACTATCGTATTTCGTTGGACCTAATTAATTAAGTAATAGTTTAGATTACATAACATTTATGACGTCGAGTCCTCGTGATTATCGAAGTTGTCACCGTTGCCAACAATGATCGCAACGAGTAGGTTGGTGGAGTTCCAGACCCAGGTCACCATCTGACCACTGCCTGTGCCACGTTTCGAACCTATACTGCCTTTGGACGCGCCAAACTCAAGGCTCGTGCAGGCTAGGTTATGCCAGCTCACCCCAAGGCGCGGCGGAGACTGGTTGGCGCGCCTCTTTTGTATGCAATATCCATCTTTGCCAGTCTTGGCGTTTTTCTGGTACGTGAACTATTTGGGGATTTTATATATATATATCTCATCGTTTTTTAGTTTGGCTATGACCAAGGGTATGATCTTTCAAATATCAACTTTAGTATCTCAAGACTAATATCAATTTGTTACATTCAAGAGTAATGTCTGGAATAATAACTGGGCCCCATTTTATCAGTTACTTTGGTACACCAGGGCCAATTGAACTTGGAACCATGGTATCTGTCTTGGAGATAGGCGCGTTTAGTATGTGTTGAGATCTCTCAGTAGCCCGTATTCAATGCTTACACCAGATGCACAGTAACATCAATTGCTGCAGGTCGGGTCGGGGACATAATCGGCCGCAAAGGCACATTGTTTGTGGGAGGCGTGGTTTTCACTTTTGGAGGCGCCATACAAACTTTCGCAACTGGGTTTAATTCGATGGTAGTTGGTCGTGTCGTGAGCGGGTTTGGGGTCGGGCTTCTCTCGTGAGTCTCCCCATCACACGACTGCGTACAAACCCACAATAGCCATGAAACAGGACGATAGTACCAATATACCAGAGCGAAATATCCCCTCCTAGTCATGTGAGCACTGTCTTCGTGGAAGTTTTGGACCTCTCACCCTTTGTAAACAGAGAGGAGCGCTGGCTTGTGCAGAATTCACCGGAAATGTGGTTGGATACGCTTTCTCTGTGGTATGTCCTGAGGCTCTATCCAAACCCTGTACTGATTCGGCCCAGTGGACAGATTACTTCTGCTCCTTTATTAATTCCAACACCTCCTGGCGTCTTCCGCTATTCATCCAGTGTGTCATTGGAGCAATTCTAGCAGCAGGATCCCTGTTGATGCCCGAAAGTCCTCGGTAATTTGATTCAAACCTTCATTTATATCACCTACATTAACCCGTCGTAAAAGGTGGCTTATTGACACCGACAAAGACGAGGAAGGGATGCGCGTCCTTGCGGATTTACACGGCGGGGACATCGACGACCCAGTTGCCAAAGCCGAATTTCGTGAAATCAAAGAGAAAGTCATCTTCGAGGTGGGTATAACCAACTATCTCGCTCGGTCCTTTCACTAATTCGTCATCACAGCGCGAACATGGCGATGGACGATCCTATGCCGTCATGTGGAGGCGGTACAAACGTCGAGTTCTACTTGCTATGTCTTCGCAAGCGTTCGCTCAACTGGTGAGACATTCCCGTTCTAGTAATATCACATAACCTAATTTGTTATTGCTAGAATGGGATTAACGGTTAGATCTACTACACTCTCCCCTTCTCACAGACACTGATACAACTTCGCGGCAGTGATTTCGTACTATGCTCGTACGTCGCCTCAGATTTCCGTGGGCTCGTGCTTATCCATCTCTGGCTCGTCTAGCTCGCGTCTTTGAACGTAAGTCCCGCCTTCGAACTCCCTGACACCTCGTTAATGCCGCAACAGAGGCTGGCTGGATAGGTCGGGACGCCATACTAATGACCGGCATCAACGCCTTCATCTATGTTCTGAGCACCTTACCCCCGTAAGCACCCCTGCGGTCTGCTCACGGGTGATTACTTGATGCAATACAGGTGGTACCTCGTCGACCGCTGGGGTCGTCGCCCGATCCTGCTGTCTGGTGCTGGGATCGTACGTCCGATACGATGCTTGAGGGAGTGACACTCATGTTATGATGAGTAGATGACGCTGTCTTTAGGGTCTACCGGGCTCTGGATATTCCTCGACCTTCCTAATACGCCAAATGCTGTGGTGGTTTCTGTCATCGTCTACAATGCGGCGTTTGGGTACAGGTATTCCGCCCGGTCATCTAATCTGTGAAGGCTCGTTGAAGCCTTCGTAATATAGCTGGGGTCCAATACCGTGGCTGTATCCTCCCGAGGTACATCCGATTAGTCTTTGAGTATCGTCGGCTTTACTTATCCAGTGGTTTATAGATTATGCCACTTACTATCCGCGCAAAAGGCGTTTCGTTGTCGACATGCACCAACTGGGCTTTCAACTACCTCGTGGGCGCGGCGACACCCTGGCTCCAGGATGTGATTCACTGGAGGTTGTACTTTATGCATGCTTTCTTCTGCGTATGCAGCTTTATACTCGGTGGGTCCCGCATAGCCTTCGGACGGACAGCCTAACTCACGGGTCCATTTCAAAAGTGTATTTCCGTAAGCAACATCCGCACGTTTTCTTACTATGATACTCACATATCGAACAGTGTATCCCGAAACGAAAGGTGTTCCTTTGGAGGAGATGGACGCGGTTTTTGGAGGTCAGCACGAGTGGAGATCTTTCTTTGACCGTAACTAAGACCTCTCTTCCACTGCCTCAGAATCCATCAAAGCTCAACCTCAAACGGAGTACGAGCACGAGCAATCGTCCCTTATACCCAGACCTAGGATAGGTCCCACCACATACCCCCCAAAGCCGGGCCCGGGCGGATGGCTTAGTCGCTTGTTCAAACAAGGGCCCATAGGATCGCCGTATCATTCGGTCGAATATGAAGAGCTTACACCGTTGAATACAGAGGAAGATCAAGAGGCCCGTGTCGGCAGACCCCCAGAAGGGGTCACTTTAGATCCTCGGGCGCCGGATTAGTGGCTGAGCCTTGGCCCCATCTGTCGCGACTAATACGGCATCGTTCGTACTTACTTGAGATCGTCCGGCGAGAATGGTATCTAGATAGTCCCATGTACATGTAACCACCTGTAATTTTTCCTTCGTCGTTATCATCCCGCTTGTAATTGACTCCAAGTCATAAAATGTCGTCATAATCTCAATGGAAAATGTTACGATGGTATAGTACCTAGATAAAAGGTAATAAAATCCCCCGTTCCATTGTACCGTTCAGGTCCGAAGTAGTAACGTAACACCTGGGTTGTCGTTCAACACGATGCACATATTTCTAAATGATCTTAAAGTTTCCCCATCAACTTTCTTGCCGCATGCTTCTCGTATTTATCCTGCAGAACCCTCCTTAGCACCTTTCCGGTAGGTGACTTGGGTATCTATCACGGCGCAGTGAGTAGGTAATTGCCGGCACGGGCGGACGGTGGAAACTCACCTCCTTCATGACCTCTATCCCTCCACGCAACCACTTGTACTTGCTCAGTTGTTCCTGGTGCCATGCCTCTAGTATCTTGATGGTGGCAGCCGCACCCAATTTCTTTCCAGCATCACTCAGAACGATCCATGCGCGAGGAACCTTCTCGTCGGATGTGCGGCCGCCGCTAACCCCGGCGACGGTAACGTCTGATATTAACTGCCTCGGTTCTGCAAGCAGAGCGTTCTCGATCTCGACAGGCGATACTTGTATTCCGGAGACTTTCAAAGTGTCCTATGACAAGTGAAGACGTAAATGAGAGAGTTTAGTGAAGCCAATGGCATGGGCGCGAGATTGGACCGACCTTTGCTCTGTCGGCGAAGCTGGAGAGAAGGGATCAGCACCTTTGCGATGTTGAAGGTTGTAATGTAATCACAAGAAATAGCCATCCGCGTTCACAGTAAATTTGTCTCCAGTGTGCAACCATCCGTCAACAAAAGTCTCCCGTGTCGCCTTTTCGTTGTTCCAGTAGCCCATCGCGACGTTTTGGCTTCGAAGATACAATTCACCCGGCTCGTTCCAGTCGGCATCGGCTCCGTCGTCACGCACAATTCGTGCTTCCATGCCAGGTATGAGGATACCAGCGGAACCTGGGATCCGTTTACCTTTCCCATCGAGGATGCCAGGGTAAGGCTGCATGAGGGCAGCAATTGTCTACAATCGAATGATCAACAACAGTGCTCAAATGGCTATTAATACTCAAAGAGACTTACACATTCAGACATTCCGTATCCTGTTAACATAAATGTCAGACACAAGGAATGCCACAGTAGAGTTGAAGAAAACGTACCTTCGGTGAAAGTAGAGTCACGAGGTGCAAGGGAGGTTAGCTTCTTGGCTAATTCTGGGGGCAAGTGGGCAGCGCCACTGCCCATCGACTGGACAGAGCTAAAGTCGACCTTCTCAATTCCAGGATGATTTACCAACTGGTGGATGACCGATGGTATCAAAGCCATGGCCGTAATGCGGTACCTATGGGGCGTCTGAGAATATGTGTGGCTAACAAAATGGAAGAACATACTTCGGGATGATATCGAGAGCGACTTTGAGGTTCCACTGGGACAGTATGACGAGCGTCATGGGAGCAAGGAAACCACGAAATGCGTACGCATGTAGGCCATATGAATGGTGAAATGGCAGGAAGGCGAGCGCTACCGGCAAACCTGACGGCGTCTTCGGTGGCGGTGGCTGCCAAATTGGGGATAAATGAGGCGGAAGCTCAGCCAAGAAATTTGAACATACTGTGTGTACCGTGGCTGTTGTAGTCGCGATTACGACAAATTGACTGATAGAGTACACTATGTTTCCATGCGAAATCATGACGGCTTTGAACCTTTAGACGAGATCAAACAGAGAAGTTTGGATACACACCTTTCGGGGGGCCACTGGTACCGCTAGAAAAGACCAGGTAGGCAAGAGTATTCTTCTTGACGGGTCGTGGGTCCACTGTGGCTGTCTTGCGCTTTCGAACATCTTCGATCATGTCTTTGAAGCACTTTCTCCCTTTGGCTCGCCCCCCAAGTACATAAATTCGGCTGGAAGATAGCCCAACCTTCTTAGCTACAGGAAGCACAAGTGGAAGTTGCTGGGTGTTCACAAAGAGCCTAGTCACCTTGGACAGCTCAAGAGCGTGTTGAAGCTCAAAGGGAGTGGAATAGTGGGGGATCGGGGCGAAGGGGACAGCAACCGCAAGTAGAGAGTGCACTATTGTAATATAGTCCTAAGGTGGTGCGGAAGTTGGTAAGTAAATTTAGTTAGTTGACGTATGAGAAACTAACGTACTGAGGAGTTGTGGCTCATTATACCGATTCTCTCCCCATCCTCTGCCCGAAGGTTGAGTCCGCCATCAGATATTGGAGCACCCAGAGCTGTGGCACCTAGTTGCACGCGTGCCTTCAACTGACGAAAGGTGCGCTTCTTCCCCGTCCTTGCGTCGACATGCAACGTGAAATCTGGCCAGTCGGCCTGATCAGGCCTGTTAAAGAATATATGATGCGCGTTGATTTCTGGGTAGGCGGGAACTTCAGGAAAGGGGGACTTTAGATACATAGTGTATCAGTAGGTGAACGCTTGTGTTTCCGGACATCTCAGGATTTCGATGATTGTTTATAACAAGAAGGTATGTGGCAGTCTCTCCGGGTGCAGAATGAACCCGCTCTGCCGTTCGCCCGTTTTGATCTGTTCGTACACGCGTGACTTGCAAGAAAAGGGGCCCAAAAGGGGAAAAGCTGCCTTTCGTTACCCCCAGGTTACCCCACAACTTGTTGCTGAAGTGTGTAGTAATCACGCATGACCCCTCTCAAGGCCGCCGAAGGAATACGATTTGTGATCTCACATGTGAACGAGGCTCGGAACATCTTCCTGCAATAATGATCGATATGCAGACATTGTGTAGACGTCTAGTTAATGAAATTCTCACCGAGTTGCAACGTATGTTAGAAAGAGGCGTCGCTACAAATCCAGTGGGATATCGATGCATCATGCGGCGGCCAAGAAAATCCCTCGATATGTCTACCTCGAACTGACACTGACAATTCCGCTGATGCCCACGCAAGACGTCACTATATTATATTGCATCCCTCAGATCTATCTGTCCTAATGCGACAAGCGTGGCCTGGACCACATGCCAAACTTATCATCGAATTCCAGAGAAGATTCGCCGGTTAAAGGCTGGGACTATCTTCATCGTGCCTATCGAAGCATTCCTGTTCTTGCACAATGTCCTGCGCAGTTTAGTATTCTGAGCCTCGTCAATAATTACTAGCGCCCAGGCCCCAGGCGCCAAATTCAATGAACGAATCGGAATGGAAGAAGAGATAAGAACGCCATGATGACACCACCCGCGGAAGCGATTTCAATAAATGACATTTGACCCGAAAACATCTTGAAAGTCCGGTCGCAAGTTCCTGTCCAGTTCCTGGCCCATTAGGACCGTCTAGGCAGCCGTCTGCTCCTGTCTCAGTGTCTGAACGAATGGCGCGAAACGTCACAACACGTGCCTCCTTTAATTTTGAACTGTGACGAAGTTAAACTATGTTTCAACTGGCGCGGTACCTATGTAACTGTAGTATCTTGTAGAGACCAAGACCCCAAAGACAACGATAGTGATTACAGCAGTAGCGATAGTTATCCCAACGATCGCAGACTGAGTGACTGGGAAACGTCCCTGGGTGAGTGATTTTTGTATGAGGAAATATCTGTAGACGCCTGGAGAAATATTATCAGCCGTGCCCGTCAGTGTGAGAAGGGGATATGGACCGAAGACAAGAATCATGAAGCCAAGAATCATGAAGGTTGCGCCCAGGGGACGCGCGAATTGTTGTATGTGGGGGGCACTAGCGGCGGGATTTAGAGCCGCCACTGCGAAAAGTTGCACGAGAGCTTAAGATAAAGAGGATGAGAAACAGATATAAAAAATATGAGATTACCGTTTACCAACACCAGTAGAAGCTAACAAAAGGCTAGTTCGAATGTACGCCAAGAAGGTGCGTTCTAATGCTAGGTGGTCCCTTGCTACGCTTCCCGAGTTTTCGAGGATGAGACAAGGATTGAGGCGCGCCATGAGCTGAGGCAAGGGAGTTGTTTGCGGCTTCTCTGTATTCCATACCTCTCGTGGTGTTGGCTAGAAAGGGACGAAATAAGCTGCTCTCTTGAGAATGCGAAAGGAAGTGCTCTCACGTTGTTGATAGTTTTGTCAGTTTCCAGGTCATCGTCCCGTGAGTGTGAGGTTGGTGTTATGGATGTGGTCGACCGAAGATCATGTTCAGAGGGAGAGGGCCGCAGCATCTTTTCGCGATTCTCGGTCATTGTTAGCGTTCGTGTTGTGGAGGATAGGAAGAACCCGGATCTTATAACAGTGTGAGTTCTGTTTTATTAAAATATATCAGCCCAGCAGAATAGCGCCTTACTTTCTTATGTCGCTGGCATATTTAGAATTACATTGATGAATAAAGCCATCTCCACGTGCAGCTGCAGCGAAATTTGGGGTGGGCCGACGATTCCGAACCGAAGTGACGTATCGACTTCCAGGACCTTGGCGTCGAGCGCCTCTATTTAGGTGTATGCTGCACCACGTTCGAAGCGCGTTGCTGGCGTGTATGAAGAAACGAGACAAAACCTGAAGCCTCGATGAGAAGATTGTGAAAATGACATGATAGGAGTACGTACAAGCTCCGCAGCGTTCCGCAGGGACTGCCGTTGGACGTTAATGAAAAGGGGTGAGAAAAGAGCGCCATAAACGCCACTGTCAACGGAAAGGAAGCTTGAGATATGAGGGTTGCACCGATTTGCAATACACTATTACAGCATCGATACCAGATCGATACCATCCACGCAACTGGTCATGTCCACAGTTATGGAGGCTAGAAGCCTGTCGCAATGAGTGCATACAAAGTTTCTCCCTCTTTGGTTCATGTGTTCCCATGTTGGCATGATGTTGCCCCGGAACTCGGCGAGAGGGATGTAGTTAAATACTAATCCCATTGGTGTCCGGGAAGCACGATTCCGTAGGAAAAGGTTCACAAAGTAGCAGAGAGGGTGTTCATAGGCCCAGTCTCCAAGAGGTTGATATAGCCAGCGAGCTCAATTTGTTGCTCATGGAGGTTTGAGGGACAACTTGAGGCTGGGGGTTAAGCATTTCCTTTTCGGGAATTGTTGACGTCGCTAGAGTCTTTCTCCTCCTCTAACTCAACTTGTCTCTGTAATTTCTCAAAAATGGGTATCAAAGGTCTAACTGGGCTCATCTCTGAGCTTGCTCCTGCAGCAATCAAGGAACACGAGATCAAGACCCTCTTTGGCCGCAAAGTCGCCATAGACGCCTCAATGTCGATATACCAGTTCTTGATTGCAGTGCGACAGAAGGACGGCGAAATGCTCACCAACGATGCGGGAGAAACGACGAGTCATCTCATGGGCTTCTTCTATCGTACCATTCGTATCGTGGAGAACGGTATCAAACCGGCATACGTGTTTGACGGGAAGCCACCAGAAATGAAGAAGGGAGTGGTACGTGTTTCTTTTATTCTACTCAATGGGATGCTTCATTGACGCGTCTTATAGCTCTCTAAACGTTTTGAGAAGCGTGAGGAGGCGAAAGAAGAAGGGGAGGAGGCTAAGGAGACCGGCACAGCAGAGGATATGGATAGGTTCTCGCGTCGAACCGTGAAAGTGACGCGAGAACACAACGAGGAATGTCGGCGACTACTCAAGCTCATGGGCATTCCTGTCATTGTGGTACGTCCGGTGCCAATTCTGTTAGTGACTACCTCTGACAATCTATACAGGCTCCATCGGAAGCTGAGGCTCAATGTGCAGAGCTAGCGCGAGGTGGCAAGGTACACCAATTATGATAGCTGTAAACCTCTATCTAACGCCTCGTAGGTCTATGCTGCAGGTTCCGAAGACATGGATACCCTAACCTTTTCTGCCCCAATTCTTTTCCGCCACCTCACATTTTCCGAAGCCAAAAAACAACCCATCAGCGAGATCAACCTCCAAGCCGCACTTGACGGCCTCGAGATGAACATGGGACAGGTTCGTGGCCTCCCCTAGCTTCTGCACACCTCTCTGACACGCATTCCCAGTTTATAGATTTATGCCTTCTCCTGGGATGCGACTATCTCGAGCCCATAAAAGGCGTCGGCCCTAAAACGGCTCTCAAACTCATCAGGGAGCATAAAGGCCTTAAAGGCGTCGTCGCACATCTACGAGAAAAGTTCGTATCACTCTATCTCTACTTCTATTCGCTCGCTCAAGATTCACACTTCATCAGAGAAGCAGAGAAAGCTGCTGCTGCCCAGTCGGACGAAGAGTCGGAAGCAGAGCCCGAGGAGCCCGCACCGACATCAGATGTCGAACAACCAGACAATTCTGATGCCGAGGAGGAAGGGACACCAAAACCCAAGCCGAAGAAGAAGGTAGTTAAGGGCAAGGGTAAGGGCAAGGGCAAGGGCAAAGGCGGCGTGAAGATACCAGAAGAGTGGCCTTGGGAGGAGGCGAAGGCACTGTTCTTGAAGCCCGACGTGTTACCTGCCGATGAAGTCGAGGTGAGTGCCTTCCTATACTCTCAAAAGCTAGCCTTTGGCTGACAATAATGCAGCTTGAATGGAAAAACCCGGACGTCGACGGGCTGGTGCAGTTCCTGGTGACCGAAAAGGGATTCAAGTAAGGGATTTTTATGACGATCTTGATAGCTGCTGAATTGTCCCCGTGTGCAGCGAGGAGCGTGTGCGCAAGGGAGCGGATAAGCTGCAGAAGTTCCTCAACAGCAAGCAGCAGGGACGTCTTGATGGCTTCTTCTCGGTGAAGCCAAAGGAGAAGACAGAGGCGAAAAAGGACACCAAAGGCAAGGGGAAAGCCGATGCAAAAGGGAAGGGCACAAAACGCAAGGTGCGATTCCGTTCACGTGAAGCCAAAGAAGGTGGAGCTGATCTTCACAACTTAAAATCTTTACAGGGTGATGACAAGGCCGGGTCAAGTACGAAGGCGAAAAAGGCAAAGCAGTGATCCTGTGTCCGGACTCAGTACTCATTACTCATCTGTAACTTATCTGTGTACATTATGGCTTTTGTCAATCGCTTATGTATTGCTACTATCGACCTGAGTTACATTGTACATATGGCAATATGTGGTGATTCCAGACTCCCCTAGAGGTAGCTGGCATCGACCCAAGACGCGTAATCGCTACCGACAGCACTGGCGATGGTGTACGTAGCGGCCTGTGCGGCGGTCAGGACCGTGACGAAGCTGGGGCGCGACGCGCCGCTGACACCGCTGCCGGAGCTGTTGTACTCTCCGAAGAGGATGTGGTCGGTGCGCTCATCGCCCGTATTCCAGACGGACCACAAGGCCTTGTTGAACGGCGCCGTGACCACGGTGTTCTTGAAGATGACTTTGGCGTATGCTGTGAGACGCGTCAGCAGAAGAAATATAAGACAGGAGAAGCAATGTACCGCCCCATGGACGCCCGAAGTAGCATGCTCCTGAGGTGCTCGATGGAGCGCCGGAGGCGAGGACGATGGAGTTGCCGTCGAAGACGTCTTCGAAATTTTTCGAGTGGTAAGTAGATTGCATGTATGACGAGTAAGTGCCACGCTTACAACTTCCGGAATCAGCAGATTCACGACCGCTTGCAGTTACCCAGCCGGGTCCAGATACACCTATGGTGTTCTTTCCGAAGAAGGCAAGTCCGCCACGACCGAAGATGAAGTCTGTCGCTCCCTATTTTCCTTCTTCAGCATTGCAATAGGAGCATCAGAAGGCAACCTTGACGCACCTGGATATAGTTCCTCAGATAGACCTGAGTACCTGCGTTTGCCAACAGGGTATCCTGGTAGCCGTAGAATCCGCAAGCATAGAGGCCCACACGGCTGCCATACTGGCTGAACGCAATTGCCTGTGTGCCTGAGCCATGCGTGTTCTTGATGTTCACGTTATACATCTTGAAGTCATTCTTGTGGATACGGAGTGTGCCGCTCGCGTCGTTGGAGCCCGCATCGGTTGCCGTGACACCAGCTTGGATCGTTACCTGGTTCGCGGAGTAGCTGAGAGTATCTGTGGTGTATCCGTAGATCTTTTGTGCAAGCATAAGTGCGAGAACGTCCGCGACAATCACTGAGGTTTACCGTAAGAGGTCCGGTACGGGTGATGTACACCTGCTCGTTGTAAGTTCCTGGGTAGATGAAGATAGACTGGGTTGTGCTGTCGTTGGGCAGAGCCGCGACAGCCGACGCGACGGTTTTGTACTCGCCCGAGGTTGTGGTTCCTGCACGGACAACTTTGGCACCAGAGGGCGGAGATGTTCGTGAGGCGGCGAGGACCGCCTGGAAGAAAGACAATAGCACGAGTAGAGAGGGTAGCACGAGGCCTTTCATGACTTGGATTTTGGACGTTAAGGTGGACGAGCACAATTTGAAATATATGAGTGCGGCGGGAATATCGCGGAAACACAGTGGATATTTGCGAGGTTGCGACATTCAGCCTGAGTGTCACAGGTACCACCACCGGAGCGGCCTATAACATCATTCGGCCCGCTAGAAGTGGTCTTTTTCAGGGAGACTAAGACCTGGGTGCAGTTAAACATCGAAGGACGCTACCGGCGCGGTCCGCCAAAGAACGACTTTGGAACTCGAATCGGACCCCGTGCTGTAGTCGCGTGCTATTCGAACAGGTTACAGGCGCAAGCTTGCAATGCCTCGCTCCCCGGATCGTGGTGAGGAGTCGTAAGTTCATTGTCTGTTCCACCTTCGACTGAGGGAGTGCCAGCATTCACGAATCATTTTGCAGATGTCAGGTGGGAGATTGAACATTCACTGGGGGTCACATTGGCTCATGGTACCAATATTAATCGGATAATCATGAGCAGCACTTGTCAACAGAATCAAAAGCCAAGGAAAACGAGCACCTGTGAGGGACTATCGAGAATGCATAGGATTCTCTGGAGACATCAATAAGGTCAAAATCAGGGCCACAGTGTCGTATGGTCTCTCTGCGCCAGAATTGCGGCTCATCGATAGAAATATAAATGGCCTGACGAAAATGGCCGAGGCTCAAAACACTGAATATTGCACGTTGAACACTGGAGGAGCGCGAGTCCAAGCGGACCGCTGCAGGCGGCCTCAGATTCAGAATTGATGGCGAAATATGGTCATCTTCGGTAGTGTTTGTTATGGCTGGGTCATGACTTGACAATGGCAGTAGTCGCTTGACTGGATTGCCGACGACTAGTAGTACCGTGCACTATTACTCGATATGGAAAGACATATCAAATCTAATCACGGCTAGCCGCGACACAGTCTCGGTCGGCATTGCCGTTCGCACAATTCTTCGGTTCCTAAACTTTTGACCCTTCAATATCCTTCCCCCCCGACGACCCCCACTTTTTATTCTTATTTCCTCTGTCATGGCTCGTATGGAAGCTATTGGTTCTTCCGCGGCCGCTGGGCAGACATTCCCTTTGGAAATAATTGACCTAATCCTTGAGGATGTCGACCCCAACTTGAGTTCCGACAATCGGGCTCTCCTTCGAATCTGCAGTCTGGTCTCCTCCTTGTTCCGAGAGGCAGGACAGAGGAGGCTTTTTAAATCTCCCCGGGTCATTTTCTCTTGGGTGCATAATTCGCATTATTCAAGACTAAGAAATACCCTGCTTTCCAACAAACGGCTCTCTGATTTCGTTCATGAACTTCGTTTCACCACATTACCTTCCTATCAGTCGTCCCTCCCACAGCCGCACCCTATATCTCCCTTCCCACAACTCGGTAACTTACACCACCTACGCGTTACAGGTCCGGAAACTAAGACAACTCCATGGTCTGAGTTACCCAAAATATTTCAAGACGACCTCCTCATGATCTTCTCGCTTCCGACACTTCAATATGTCGATACCTGCAATATTACGCAGTTTCCCTTGAATACCTTCTACAATCACCCATTATCGAAGCTCTCTTTACTGACACATTACGACTCCACGCCCGAAGGCCTTCCAACACCTTCCCTAGCGCTCAGTTTTGTAACGATCTCGTCGCTTGCAAAGCTGACAGACACTAAACCTCCAACTCTTACCTTTGCTCTTCCCGTGTCGCACATTTCTGCTCTGCGTACATTGATTTACCATGCTGATCCAAATACTCGCACGATTGAATCCCTGTTCTTCAACGTGGTATTGAACACTGCCAAGAACCTAGTGGTACTGGAAATTCTTGGGCACGCGACGCGTAAGTTGTCTTCAATTCTCATAAGTATCTTGGTTGGTCTGGTTACTGAAGAATGGCTTAACAACAGCATCTAATTTATTGACGTTGCTCAATCCCAGTTTTAGGAGGTTTGCCGCCATCAGCCTACATGTCAGATTCTTTTTTTGGTATAGCGAAGATCTAGACAGACTATGCGATATTATTCTTTCGATCCCTACAGGAAATACCGAGACCAAACTCTCTCTGGACCTGACCCATTGGCTTGGCCTAATTGGTATCCACGACTGGGATATTCAGCGTGGCGCCCCATGGCAGCGAATAGATGAAGCTCTCAAACAATCCCCAAGCGTGAACCTCATCATTCACTTTGACCGGCTGGGGCCATGGCACGGGCAGTCCGCGGCACTTCCATTCTTTTCACAAGTCATGCCCTGCGCACTTGAAAACGGCCAATTGTCCGTCATAATGCCAGAGGCCTAGAGGATGCTCCCAACACAGTCGTGAACTTTTGGCTGTGCAATCAGGACTTGCATTGTCGTGGAGCAGAGGGTATGGCAGCTATAGAAAATTGAACGATAGGAATGATACAGTGATGTCCCAGTAGCGAGCCAGCATACAACGTCAAACCTATTGTTCCTTGGAAAAGTTAAGATTATAAGTGATCTCAAAGCCCTTCGTGATCTCAGCGAAAAGCAAGCTCAAAGCAAGTCTGGTGTGGCGCCCGATGGAGACTCATATAGCAGAAAGTTTGTCATGTATGCTTCCAAGTTCTTCGTGCTTCATAGTAAGAAGCATCTGTGATATAGATGTATGTTCCTTCTCGCAGTGGCACAAGAGAAGCTGTCGATCAACAGGCCGAGCAAACCGAGCAATTTGAGGTATTTCAGCTTGTCTGGAAGGAATTATCATGTCAGCGTTTGATGATGGCTTTAGGGCATGGCCTCACAGACAGAGCCGACATATAGCATTATCCGTGCCTTCGTCTAAGTGGAATACGATGGACAACAAGGATTCTTCGTGGAGTGACATAGCTGGACCTAGAGTTATCTGATTATGATGTTGATAGAATGATTGTAACTTGGAACATACAGGGCAATGGGTCATCCCGACTCTCTTTGCAGATTCCATCATCCCTGGTGCCGAAAACGTTCAGCGGACATTCATTCGACGTAAAAACCTTGGCTTCACTGTCTATTTCAACGGAGAAGATTGAATCTTCCGGTGAAAATATGCCAGGAATCGGACGAGCATCGTTGGCAAAATCGTCGTAGCAGGGGTCAAAAGAACTTAAAGCATTATCGCTAATGTGTGTGAGAGGAAGTTAGAGGGTGTTGTTCCACCATATGTGATTGAACTGTCTCGATCTGTTTGTACAGAGAGATGATTTACATTGTGGCTTGTAACCGGAGATGGGAGGCTCTTTACGCCAGAACGTTCGGCCCCTGCAGCATCGTAACCACCCAAGTTCGAAACATTGGCATTCCTATGCGAACGACGTTCTGAATTTACGTTTATGGTGTCCTGGGATCCTTGTGAGGCTCTCGCGTCGATCACAGGCACGCTTGCGCCACAAGCAATGACCGGAGTCATGTTGGGACTTGCGGCTAGAGACATTTCCGGTTTATGCTTGGTATTATCTTGCGGGAAGATCTCAGTTGTATCACGAGAGGAGTGACTTTTTAGGTTAGCGAGAAAAAGAACTACGACCTGTCGTTCTGGCACAGGTATCCACATTTGAAGGGAGAAAACATTTGTGGGCTGGCTGGAAATGCAGGCGAGTTCCAGAAAGAGCGGCCTAATATGACTGGTGACACTCACTACAACAGACGTTTCGGTGTGCAACAATATTCAAACTTCCCTATCAAAGGCACCAAGAATATTCCAATCTAGAAAGCTGGAATTGTCAAGACAAAAAGAGGGCCCGTGCAATGAAAACAGGCTCACTTCGTCGTGACCGCACGATCCAAGAAGGAGACGAGGTGGCCTATTGCACGAAGTTGAGACACATCCACTGCATCTTTGTCCGAATCAGTTTCAACTGTCATGTAGGTAGAGTGGGTTGGTAAACGGTGTTGTCTTCTTTAGGCCTGCCTGAGATGCTCCTTTTCATCACGAGCTGTAGAACGCAAAAAGAGAGGAGAATCGGCCATTCAATATCTGGCAATGGTGTTGCGATCCATCCTGCATTTGTGGGCAATTTTGGGCCTCGGAGTCCGAGTCGTTGATGGTGAAAGTGGATGACTAAGCACACACCACTACTGCCTACTGCTGCTGAGCGCGAAACATGTCGAAAAAGTTCTCAAACTGAGCTTGTATGATTGGTGATTCTCTTGTAAGCCTCAGAAACTGGCGATCACGACAGAGGGCCTCAGGTTCGTTAGATTCGTGGCCATTAAAGGACTTTAAGCGCTTTAAAGCCTGAAGCTTTGAAGGACGTATAGGCATGATGATTCCAGCTCCTGGTAATATAAATACAATGCCTGGTCATCGAGGTGGCAGAGAAATTCATGAGTTTCCCAGAGCCCTCCCAGAGCCCCACTTATATCCAGTAGATCCCGTATTCCCACCAGCTGCTCCAGACCCGGAACCAGTGGCGAGCGTGCGTCTCGGTGGAACGATATGCACACCTCCGCCCACATTTGCCTGCCCAGGTGGGGGCGGCGGGATATTTCCTTCGCCCACAAGGTTCCGCATCCACGCTGGGGCGCTCGCATGTGCCTGTAAGACGCCACCGCGAGAACCAGGCTGGGAACCCCACACTCCCCACCACCAGAAATGTCCCACGACAGCGCCGGCGACGGCGTGTGCGGCAGCTGCTGGTCCGGCCATAAGAAGGTCCATTGCGATGATACTATAGGGGAGGTATTTCACTGGGAAGGTGATGAGTCCCAGGAGTGACGTTTGAGCACCTAGTGGAGCGAGCGAGGAGGAGAGGTAGACAAGGCAGACAAGCAGAGGGTGGAAGAAGATCATGCCCTTGAGAGGTACTGTAGCCACCTTGAATTCAAGCGTTAGAAGATTAAGTGGGAACAAATGAATAGATACATACTATGATCGATCCACAGGCAAATAGTAACTGGTATGCAAGATCTGCAGACCTTCTAGAGTATGGGCCAGATTCCAGCTGGTCTGCGTTGCGACTACGAACATCAATGAAAACTGAATTTTGGTCTGAATTGGTGCATGCACTGACTAAAGCATAACGAGGTCAAATATGAATTGAATGCCGCTGCCTTCAAAGAAAACGTTCGTTAGCCTTGCATACTTTGGGGGAAAGCAGACTTGGCCAACCTCCCACAAAAAAGCTCGTGTACAACCGCCACAACTGTTGGGGATAATTGGCGTCAATGTGCAGCGTCATATCCTGAGATAATTGGCTTACCTGTAGCTTTTTGAAAACAAAGTCAAATGTATATATGATTTTGTACCCGGACACCATGTTCATCAACAAGGGTATCGTGACAGCCAGTGTTGAACCACATAGAAATCGGGTCACTGGTGGAATTTTGCGAAGTTCAGCCACAAAGTCATCCATAACGAACGTAAGGTGAGTCTAGAGACTAGCACTGCTATGCCGTGGAGATGGGTATGCGGCGTAGGGTCGTAACTTGGGCCTCGAGGGAGCAGGATGAAAGCAGATTGAGCAACCTTGACACGCGTTCAAGCGAAAGACGTGTCAGATATTTGAAGCAAGGGTCACAGCCAAATAACGCGCTAACTTTTTCGGAAATTAATTCTCGAATGACGCGTTCGGTAGCGACCCTGAGGCGCTCAGTGGTTGGCTTTGAACGTACGAGAAATGAGAGTTACAAGTTCAAATGTCCAGCTGAGAATTAAATTGGGTAATCTATCCCACATTTGATAGTAGTAATAGTGGTCAGTCGCGAGCATTACGAGCGCTTTGGAAGACGATCAGGCCGGCTCCAGAACCAGCCAAAACAAACGCCGTTCCAACGCTCCCAATCGTTTTTACTACCTCCGCGCCAACGGTACCATACTCCTCCATGACATCCTTCAGCTCCCTTGCACTTGTCTCCGAATCCTCAGAATCCTGGCTTCTGCCAACCACGATGAGCAGTCGCGCATTAGATCGTTTGCTGATTTCAACTTCCTGAAGACTCGCGTGTAGAGGGAGGGTTGTAATGCACTCCCTAAAGTCAACTGCAGACAATCCATCCGAAGAGAAGGAGGTACATTGCTCCCAAACAGTGTCATCATCTGCCTTGGACTGCAGCCGACGTTCGTCAAGGGTATCTGGAAAGCCCGGCACCCACTAAAAGTCTCTCAAAATCAGAAACGGGTGCAGTACGGGAGGCAAAAGCGACCTACGGCTCTGCCGCCTTTTCCACGAGGCTCAGCGGGCGAAACCAAGCCTGAATCATTCTCACGCAAGTCCTTCTCGATCATCCTTATCACCGTAGCCGTCGCCTTCTCATTTCGACAAAAGTGTGTCACGTACTCCAGTGCGAGGCGGTCGTCCGGGCCCCCAAAGAACGGGAAGAAGATATGAGGAGCTCCACCATTCGCCTGCGCCATATTGTCGACATTGCAGTCGACGAAGACTGCGACACTTGTCGTGGCTAGTTTCATTACACCTTGTAGGAAGCGCGCATGGTTGGCCGTGGACGGGTTTGGAAGCACACTGGAAGGCGGGGCTTTGCCAGCTGCTGTCCCGCGCGGCGGAGGTATATTGGAGTCCACAGCGGTGGGCGAGTTCGGGGCTTCGATGAGCCAGGGAAGCAGGATAACGTCTGCGCCGTAAGCATGCGCGTGCTCAGCAACACTATCGGCATAACTGTCGTAAGTCGTAACGTCTATGGCTGGAGTGACGGATAGGGCATGGAGTTGGCCGAACATCTTGAACACAGCGAGAATTGGGTCTGTGTCCCGAAGCGTGTCGGCCATGTGAGAGGACTTCATCACTGACGATGGGCGGTCCGAAAGCTCTATAAGGCGGAGAGCCTGTATGGAGGGCGGGGCGTGCTTCTGGGTCAAGGTGGAAGACGAAAGGTCGTGGCTCTGGGGAAGCGTGGGAGGGCCTATAAGCTTGGAGAACTCCATGAGGCACGGAATATGCTCGAGGGTGTCCAATACAACTGTGAAGCGTCGTTTCGATGTGACGCAGCATGCTTGTGAGCTACTCTCGCTAGACGTTTTGTCGATGGTGCCGTCGCTTAGTGCCACGCCGTAGGTATGGCTGCGCAGATGGGGGGGGTAGAAATGGACAACGAGCGGTGTCGTTATGAACGTAAGTACAAGTGCCTCAAGGACAAACATCGTGAAGACACGCTGGGTTTATACTATTCAGACGGGCCCCATGGAAAAAACCTAGCCCAGAAACACGTACCGGAGTGAAAACACCCGCAGATAAACCAAGGTGTAGAACGATGAGCTCCACCAGGCTGTTTGTTGTGGAATGAGCAATGGAGGTATCAGCATACGAGCATACGCACCCCTTGCAACTCATGAGGGAACCAATAGCGCCCGATTCTCTCCAGCTCAATCCTGCAGCGTACCTAGCCGCAAGGGCACAGCTGCCAAATTTGCTTAGGAACGCCGAAAGTATAATCGCGATGGTGTAAGCCCAAGTAACCCCTGGAGAAACATTGAATATATGCCACAACGGTCGGGCGGTTCCAGTAAGCATTTACCATCATTCAACAACCCGAAGTCAGTCGACATTCCAAGGAGAGCAAAGTACTACCAGACGTTCATTGGAGCAAAGAAATATATGATGTGTATCTTACCAAAGGAAGAAATATGATCTGCACCATGTCCTCTAATTTTTCGGTCAAGGCAATTGCGAGATTGCCTTCACGGGGAACGATTAAACCCGTGACAAATGCGCCTATAGTACCGATCGAAATTAGCTCTAAGCGCACGCATGATAGGCAAATTTCTCACCGAAAATCGCATGGACACCTTGTATATCAGTCACCAATACCGAACTGAACAGAATCAACATCGTAACAGTCATAAAGACAACCGACGGGCCATTTTCGACTGGTATATACTCAGTTTCGTGGACCACTTGGCGGTGATATTGGCTTACTAGAGCCAGATTTCACGGCCAATATTTTCAAGCCATACTTGACGGGGAACAGCAGGAACAGTGTCCAGCCAGCGCAACCCAGGATCACGTACATAGCTGTCGCACCGGATCCGGCTTTCAGAATTGCAATGCTAACGGCCAAAAAAACCCATCCAACTGAAAGAATAGTTTTTCTTAGCACAGAGTGATATCACTATGAGTATAGTGTGACACACCAATGTCATTCGCCACGCCTGCAGACAGTACAGAAACCCCAACCGTTGTGTCCAGGAGTTTCAACTCAGTAAGAATACGGCACAGGACAGGAAATGCCGTCACAGAGAACGCAACACCGCCGAAGAACATGAAGTAGGTGATCTGGATGATGTCGCCGGTGAACTGCCTGTACAGCAGTGCGGAAATCCCTGCGCCAACGATAAATGGAAAAAGCATCCCCGCTAATGCGACGGTCGCTGAAAGCCGCACATTCTTCTTGATGATGGAGCCGTCGATTTCTAAGCCGACGAGGAAAAGGAAAAGGCAGAGCCCAATGTCTGCTGTGAGAAGAAGATAGGGACGCGACTCTTGCGTGAAGATGGTCTCTGTGAAACCAGGTATGCGTCCTGGACGGGCTATTATTTGGAGATCTGGCACTTAAGTTCAGGACTCACCAAATACAGTTGGACCTGCCAAGAGAGTAAGTATATCATATAGCAGTCGATGAACACTTGACTGAAATACCTAGCAATATTCCAGCAAGAACTTCTGCAATCACCTTGGGCTGGCGTATCCTACGCAGGGCCAGCGAGAGCAGAGATGCTGTACTGACGATGATTGCTGCCGTTGTGTCAACCAATTGGCGCTGACTGACGATTGGCGCAAAGGATCTCACCAAGTTGAATAATCCACAGTTGCAGAGGGTCCACTGTAATAACGGCTACTAGAGGCCTCTCACTCGACAATGGTTCCTAGATATGGGATGTCAGTCAAAGACGACACTTAACAGGGCCAAAATTCATGCTAACCTGTTGCACGAGAGCTAGTCCAAACGAGAACTCTGGCATGAGACACAGAGATAAGAGGATGGTCTAAGAGAAGGCGTCGCATGAATATATATGGACAGGGCCGTGGTACTTATCATGATGCATACCTTCTGTCAAGGAATAGTCTAGTCATATCTGGATCTGCCGGCATCCGAGGGAGTTGAGCCAGGAGCACTGAAGCAGCCAGGGCATCGTCAGGACTCAGGAGCTCTGAATCAGGATTGAAAGAGGGTTGGGCAGGGGCCACGATTGTAAAGGACACTGCACTGACAGTTCTGGACACCGTGGAGGCCGACGATCGAGTCATCTGTGAGTTCCGTAACGCGCTCGCTCGAGGATCACCAGTTCCTCCACGTGTGCAGTACATGGATAGGAAAGGATATATTATACTGGCAACCTTGGGCCCCGTTCGGAACAACCAGTTTACTGGATGACGTAGGTAAACACAAGTAAACACGAATGTCCGATCTCGCCATGGCCGCAGAATACACCCGCCTACGAAGATACCGACATAACTCCCCGCCATCCAGGTAATGTCACGGTCGACCATGCGTAGTCAACTTCCCTTAGAGTCAGCATGCACATTCTAACTACATTTATATATTAGGCATGTGGATCGCTGGACTGACTGCCACTTCTGTCACCAACCGAGCTGAACCAATGCGTCTTAAGCGACTGTACCCTGCCGCAGCCATACACACACGTCCAGCGATCCCTGCACCTGCCTCGCCGTAGCCGCTTCATCCTACCGCGACTTACAGCCCTGAACGTTTGAACCTCGATTGGTGCACTTCCGCAGCAGCACTTGTACATCAATGATCAAAGTCAAACTTTGTAACCGCGCCTCCCCGCCCACACGGTCGCCCGCCTGCCGTCAGCATTTAGTCGCACACATCGTTTACCCTATCTACTCAGTGCACCGTACTTTGCCGCATGGCGCGAACTGCTACCTGCAACAAAGGTCGCTTTGGGCCCCGCAACGTTCCAAAATTCGCAGCCGATATCGCAGAGGCTCAGGGCCTGTTCTCATCAATCGCATACATCTTATAAGCGCCTGCTTCTCACAAACCGCAACCTTCGAGTCTACACCCCGGATTTGTTACAGAGTGGCCTATCTTTCCTAAGCGCTGTCATGCGCCCTGGAGATCCCCGAGCGCATCGAGTGGCCTGTGCTTAAATGTACATCTGGCCACCGCTTTACTGTGGACGAAAATTCTCATCGACCAAAGTTCCAACCTCATGCAGTCCTATGCCCATATAACGCCTCCAGGCTCCAGCTCGCACGAGTTGGTTGTACACCCTGTAAGGAGCCCAAATATGTATGTAATTAAAAGTGGGGTTCGAATGGAACATACCATCATATCTGGTTATCATTGCTCTTGTGTTGCGGTGGCGCGTGCTCCGAGTTTGCCTCAGGTCAAGCTCGTGGTAGTGACATTGAAAGTTAAACATGCGAAATGGGTAGACAAAAGTTGGATAAAAGCTAAAAGGGTTGGGCTCGGTTCGGAGAAGCGGAACATATCTTCAACCGATGTCGGAGCCAAAATCCGACAACTCCTCCGAGTCTAAGTGGCATTCAAATACATGCCATCGGCAAAAGTCTGAGGGCAATCATTGGCGCAGTAATTGAATACTGTCGTAAGGACAAACATAGGAAAGATTCGATTCAATACTAGTAAGTAAGCAGTCCAGTGCCGTTAGATATCGCACAGGTTCGAATAACTCCGCAACTCTGGGTCCAACTCAGAGGCTCACGTCACCTGCATGGTCGGTATTTCTCCAAGTCGCAGCTTCGCGCTGGCGAAAGGCACGAGTTTCGCTGTGAAGACCGGGCCCACGCACTTATTCGGGCTCACAGGGGGCGCCGACGCGGTTCCGCTCGCAAGGCCCCACGTTATCTGACACGCAAGCGCCGTCATGGTGACGGGCGAGTTGTCCGGAGCCCATACGTAGTAGGGCAACTTAGCCAGGGTGCTTGAGGTGTCGTGGACCGCTATGGTGGATGGGTCGATGGCGACGCGCCACTCGCTCGTGGGGAGGAGTGTGTTGTCCTGAGTGGTGGGGTCTGTCTGCAATTCGTAAGCTTGAGTTTGGACTCTTGGCGGACGGCGCAGGGGTATCACTCACTGCCGTCAGGTATTGCGCCGGCGCGGAGGGGAAGAGGCGTTTCACGTCGTTCAAAGCTTGTACGCTCCTGTTTGTTCAGACTTTGAGTAAGTTGAACCCAATCAAGTACGAAGACACTGACCGAAGTCCTGGAGCAGTCGTCGTGTTATAACTAATCTCAACAGCATAGTTCAAAGCTCCTCTCGTGACCGCAACTGCGCCATTGAACCGGCTCTCAATCTGGACTGGGGCGTGAAGGGAGAATTGAATAGTGGCCGTCTTGCCGGTGATCTAGTAAATCGTATAAGGAACTTGTTGCCGAGAAAGGAAGGAGCTTTTACCTTTACGAGCTGCAACGAGTCGGAGCCCGGCGTCAAACTCACTGCTTTCTTGCCGTCGACCGAAATTGTGCTGAGGGAGTTTTGTGCCCAGCTTGGGACGCGCACAGCAAAAGTGAAAGGCCGGGTCGCAGTGACAGTATACCGCAAAGTCGACCCGAAGGGATATAGCGAATCGACGACGACTGTGGGTAGGAATACGAGAGTGAGATTCAGATGGAACCGCGTCGGGAGGATCTGACGAACCATTCACAGAGTTGGACGTTCCGAGAGTCCCAGAGAAGCTGGCGGGCCCGAGGAGGGCATGTATGAGGGTGTTGCTCGTGTGGTTCGCGAAGAACGAATGTGCCCAGAATTTGGGGTATGCCTGGGGGTGGTTGACGGTACAACAAGGATAATTTCTGTAGGAGAATGAGCACTTTGACTGGCAACTCTGAGAACACCATTGCAGACATACGGCTCAAAACCGAAAACGTTAGAGTTGGGCCCGTTGTTGCCCCAGGGTAGAGGGTCCATGGTTTGAGCCCAGATCTGGTTCACTTTGCACGAATTCAGTCAAGAATCTCGCTGATGCGGGGGCTTTTGGAATCACCTTCTTGGTCGTATTGATGAGCTGTAATGGGCTCAGCATGAACCTCAATCGTAGTATGCTGGTGTACTCACACCACCAATCATGCATGATGCCGGCGGGAAGAGCGTTATAGGCTGGAGGTCATGTCAGGGGTATTTGGAGTGTGCAGTGACGCTGTCGCATACCGAGCTTTTCGATCCTATCAGCGACAGAGTTGTTGCCAAATGTCTGGTAGATAGTGGCTAGGGAGAATATCTGCTCCCTGAAAAACGTACTCATGTAAGAAAAGTGGAACGGTGCACGACCATCGGCGGTGCTTACACAACAGCACAAAGTTCAGTGCTAGAGAAACGAGGAGCATATCAGACTTGATGCGACGAAAAGAAGGGCAACCAAACGTACCCTCGAGATGGGTCAAGACCCGCTAGGTGCTCGTCGGCGGCAAATGTACCTGGTGTAGTCACGTAAATTTGAGGAAAGACTCTTCGCAGGTGGAAATCCTCACCAGAAGCGCGCCCGTGGTAACCGTAAATGAGGTCAAGGCGGTCAAATGTGCTTTGTTTGTCTGTAGCATCACCAGTGAATCGCCAAGCAAGGGCTTCAGACTTGAGAGCTGCAATCGAAATGAACACGGTGCGGCGACGTCGAAAGTCATTTGACAAGTACCTTCGGCGTTGTTGACACCATGCCTAAGGTTACTTTCAGTGCGTGCTAGAAAGCTATCCAACGCGAAATAAACGTACGTTTCTTGCGTAAAGGACGTCACTGGTACTTTTGGGAAATCCGCATCGGTGTACCAATGCTCTTTCCATGAAAATCCTTGGTTGCGCACAAGCTGCATCGTTTCGAGAAGTAGCGCTTCCTGCCCTACATCACACACATCGTGTTTCAGAACTCTCCCCAAATGACGGAAAATGGGATGACGAACCTCTCGGGGCGTTATCGTATAACCACTGCAAGACATACACCAACTGTAATCAATGCAACTTAGCTTGAGCTCATACTTGATGCTTGTAAGTCAAACACTCACCTCTTCCCAACGAACATACTGATAGTCGAATTGGAAGCCCATGGAGGGCACGCCCTGCTGGCCTGTCTTCCAGATGTTGTTTGCGAGTGCCACAAAGCGATGCATCGCGTCTACAATGCGTGTTGTCTGCGTCGTGTCGGCTTCGGCGTATTGCTACACGAGCATTAGCGGATGAGTGTGATGGTGGGAAGGGCACTCACGATGAGACCGAGTAGCATGAGGTACCGCGGCCAAACCAGGCGCGGGATTGTCGCGTTCGCCACGAACGGCTCCGGACCAATCCAGCCATCGCTGCCCTGATGTGCTAGCGTCCAGTCCAGGAACGACCTGACGTGGCCAATGAGACGCTGGTCCTGGAGCTGGAACGCCAACGCGACTTGGCCGTTGCTTCATTTGTCCATAGTGAGAAGCCTTGAAAGGGGCGCAGGGGCAGGAAGAGCTTACAACCAGTACGGAGCAGCCTCGTGCATGTCACTGTACTCGATGGAGCCGCCTTCGACCCAGATCGAGCCATTAACGCTGTAGGGCGTTTGATTAGGGCTCAGATTAAGGGATTATGATGCAGGTTCACACTTACTAGCTATCAAAGTCGCGTAGGTGGCCGGCAAGTCCATCGGCCTGGATGCGAGCTTGATCCAATGCCCACCCTGCGGGCTTGATAGACCCGGTGGGAAGTCTTTGGTACAGGGGGGGAAGTACTGTGCAGGCAGGATGAACATCGGATATTTCGAAGGAGGAAATTAGGCTCACGCGAAGCAGAGGCGCTTGCTGAGAGACATCCTGCTGTGAAAAGTATGGAAGCGCGCTATACATACGAGGAAGATCGGCCACTGGTCGTCAGATAAACTTGGGGAACATACCATTTCGTGCGTGGATCACGGAGAGCTCCAGCATATGCACAAGCTTTATTATAGGCAAATCTTGACTCGTCCGCTCTTCGTCAACTCTTCGTGCCAACATTTCGCTAGAGGCCATGGCGCGGCCCGGTGTGAATGTTGACTTGGAACATTTTTCCAAGAAGCACAAGCTTGGAGTGGAAAATTTGATCATATGGCCTGCATCGACTGCTCCATTTGACCTTCTGCTCAGAACGTTAGGCTCGTATTGAGGATCTTCATTCACAGACTGCTCCCAAAGAAGCATCGGCTGGCTTCACAGTGTAAAATCGGTTAGGCATTGGGCCGCCTGGAAGATGCATAACGGGCCGAAGGTTTTTGAACCTGTCCCAAGGCATTTTGCAGCTGTCCTGCAGAAGAATTAAAGCTGGACTCGTTTGGACTCGTTCTGAAGGACTTTATATAAGAACTCAGTGGATTTTTGAGGAAACAACGTACGGGCATCAGTCTCGATTCTACCCCCAAAATTCGGTTTTGGTTTTGAAGGCAATCGGTCAGTGCCGTACATCCAGCAAGTTTAGAGAGTACTCTGGGAGGTCTTCACTGTGAGTGGTAGCGGGCTGGATGTCGGAGTTACCGATGAAGCTTGAAGTCTGATGAGCTTTGTTCGAAGTTTGCTCCAAACGGCGACCACAGATGTTTCCCTATCTTACGTTTTCTTTCTTTTCTCAACCGCCACCTCTAAAAATCCATGCCAGAGTTTTCTGGCACGGTGGTTCGACTTTTTAACGCGAAACGGGCTGCAGCGGAGCAGGTGAGTCCCTGGAAAGGTCTAAAATCGTTGACACGCTCAACGCGATCCAGGGGGGGCTCCTAAGTGGCAAGGATCCTTCGGAAATCAATCTTGCAGATCCTATAAGGCTATGGATTATACAGCTTGGTATGTTGCGCCTCTCTTCATTTTCTCTCTCTCTCCTGGATGCTCTGTTGGTCATGCCTGACGGATCTCCACAGGTATTATCGTTAGTACAGCAAGCTTGTTGTCGCTCGTTCTACGCAAGATTCGTCAACCAAAGGTCATTGCAGAGGTTTTGGGAGGTATCATTCTCGGTGAGTAACTCATAAGATAAGGCTTTACCGTATCTAACGTGTATATAGGCCCGACTGCTTTTGGTGTGTGTTTTAGTTGAGGATCGGAGCCTTCGTTGACATCTGTCTTGATAGGGCGTATACCTGGCTTTACGGAACATATATTTCCTCTGGATTCGCGCCCTTTTCTCAGCCTCACTGCCAACATTGGGCTTTGCCTGTTTCTCTTCCTTGTTGGACTTGAAATCGATGGAACTGTCATCAAAAAGAATGCAAGGTTGTCTGCGACCGTTGCCCTTGCAGGGATGGTCCTTCCTTTCGGCATCGGCGCTGGGCTCGCTGTCCCATTGTACAAGCAATTCATCAGCGAGAGTATCAAGTTTACATACTTCATGCTCTTCTCGGGTGTCGCATTCTCGATCACGGCGTTTCCGGTTTTATGCCGAATCCTCACAGAGCTCAAACTTTTGGACACGACAGTTGGAATCGTTGTGCTATCCGCTGGTGTGGGAAATGACATCAGTAGGCCCCCTCATAATTCTTCTACGCATTGTGCTTATAGGCTCTTTTGTAATTCAGTTGGATGGGTTCTTCTCGCCCTCAGTGTCGCACTGGTTAACGCAGGCTCTGGTCTTACAGCCGTCTACATCCTTCTAGCATGTGTTGGTTGGACTCTCTTCCTTCTTTTCGCAGTCAGATACGGACTCCTCTGGCTTGCCCGGAAATCTGGATCTAGTGAGTCCTACTCGTTTACTAAATGGCATCTTTGTTTCATACTTTTCGCAGTCGAAAGCGGGCCCACGGTGCTTTTCATGACAGTCACGATGTTAACTCTATTTGGTTCTGCATTCTTCACAGACGTCATTGGGGTTCATGCCATCTTTGGTCAGGCATTTTCTGAGAGGACCTGCTTGTAGAGCTGATGAATCAACAGGCGCATTTGTTACGGGAATCATTGTCCCACGAGAGGGTAATCTGGCGATAGCCTTGACCGAAAAATTGGAGGACATGGTGTCAATTATATTCCTTCCATTGGTGTGTTATTCTGTTGTGTTGTATTTCTACCTCCGCTCAATCCCTTTAGTACTTTACGCTTTCAGGCCTGTCCACTGATTTGGGACTTCTAGACAATGGTTTGTGTAAATTGTATCATTTTGCGACTTATTGAACGTTAACCAGGCATTACTTGGGCCTACACAATCGCGATCATCTTCACTGCGTTTATCGGCAAATTTGGTGGTTGCGCATTGGCCGCCAGATATGGTGCGGGCTTTAATTGGAGGGAATCTGGTGCCATCGGCTCATTGATGAGCTGCAAAGGGTCGGTCTTCGATCCAATACACTGCTGAAAATTCTCACTGTCTTATAGATTAGTTGAATTAATTGTTCTGAATGTTGGCCTATCAGCTGGCATTCTTACTCCAGTAAGCTTCTCGATCACCTACTTTCCACGTTTACCGATATCAACTTCAGCAAGTATTTTCCATGTTCGTCCTGGAAGCACTTACTCTCACATTCATGACAACGCCTCTCGTCACTCGTTTTTATCCACCTCACGTGCGCAAGCGTGTCGCCGTCGTCGGGTCGACTTTCGATAATGTTGCAGATGACGAGAATCGTAGAACCGATAGGAAATCTCAGGCTGGGAACTCTAATTCCAAACGACGATTCACAGTCGTCCTGGACAAGCTTGAGCACCTCCCAGGTGCCATGGCGATATCTCAACTCATCAAACCCTCCACACCAGCGGTTCCAGCCCCCCGCGGGTCGTCCGAGAGCCACAACACTACCCCGTCCCTCGGGAGCCCTACGACAGTTTCCGTTGAGGCTCTTCGAATCATCGAGCTCTCAGACCGCACGTCAGCGGTGATGAAATCCTCCGCGGCAGAGTCTCTTCTTCGCTCGGATCCCCTCCTTGCCATTTACAAGATGTTTGGGCAGCTCAATGCCCTGCCTATAATCCCCGCCATTTCTATCGTTCCCTACGACGACCTCTCCTACAGTGTCGCTGAGCATGCGGGTAACCATGATTCTGATATGATCATGCTTCCTTGGCTTCCGCCGTCCGTCATCGGCCCTAGCACCGCCGCCCCCGCCGCCCCTTCAACAGCACCTGAACTTCAAGTCTCACACCCACCTACAACGCCCAAGACGGCAGCGTCGCATAACCCCTTCGATATATTCTTCAAGTCCGGGGCTTCCGGTGTCGTGGCAGAAAAGTCGTCTGCTTTTATCCACTCACAATTCGTGCGCGGCGTGTTCGCCCATGCGCGCACTGATGTCGCAGTATTCGTCGACCGCAGCTCAGACATTGTGGGCATGGGCATGGAAGGCAGCGGCATCCAGCACCTTTTCCTTCCCTTTTTCGGCGGGCCCGACGATCGGCTTGCTTTGGAATTTGTAGTGCAGGTGTGCGAGAACGAGCGCGTGTCAGCGACAGTGCTCAGGATGATCAAGAAAGACGTCGACGCGCCACTCCTCTCTGCCGTGCCCACAGCGCACCTGAGTGACACCAAGGATCCGGGCTCTCCAACTCCCGGTGCTGAAGACGCGAATGCGCTCACTATCGCTTCTGTAAGTAGTGTTGTATGATTTCTCCCTTTCGGCTTGACTGACCAGTGCTGTTTAGGCCATCCCAGGCTTTCCTGACACCGTTTATGGGCAGCCGAACACTGCAACTCGCATGCAGTCAGAGACGGCCGACAACATTGCCTGGGAGCGTTACGCGTCCCCGTCTGCGGAGATTAGTGGCTCCCCAGCCCTCTCGCGTATCGAGTTCAGGAAGTTAACCACCCCCATTCCCCTTCACGCAGCCATCCGCGAAGCCGATAACAGCCGGCGTCTGGGATCGAGGCTTTTGGTCGTGGTGGGCCGCGGTCGGCGTCTGGCGGTGGAGAATCACGCAAAGGAGCTGAAGGTGTTGATGACGGATTATGGGAGCGTTGGAGCGGAAGTGAAGAAGACCATTGGAGATGTGGCAACAGCCTTTGTGGTTGCGGGATGTGGAGAGGGTGTGGTGGTTCTACAAGAGGCCAATCCCGGCTTGGACTGAGTGCTTCGTTCGTTTCGGACTCGTTGTGGGTCATCCTACCTTCTGCATTTGCTTCCGTCCTTGCTCTCGACTCTGAACTGCCGAACAATTTCTGTACTATTATCATCGCACGCATTTCAACTTTACGACCCCAGCCGTTATCTGTCTCGCCTGCACGTAACTATCGTACTTTCCACTAGTATACCGCACGTATACCATTCTGTATAGTTATACGTACATAACTCTTTGACTTTGAAATATGAAATAACTTTTAGGTTGTTGAAGGGCTCGGTGACTCGGTCCGATTTGAATGATGGTGGTTCGGTGATGGGCCGAGGCCGACTTGGCTTTTGCGTCTTGTCCTCCACAATCCCGCCAGCAGAGTTCACCATCCAACTGAGTACTCAGTAATTCAAACTGCCATTATATTCCACACCACCCACTTTGGAAGACTAATAACTTTTCCCGGCGATGGGCATCGTAACATGGCCGACCTGAGGCCTGAAGACTTCCGAGATCCTAGCCCGCCATTGAAAGCGCTGTGAGTACCAGTACATCGAAGTAGCCACAAATCGAGCGTCCTCATTTCGCTAATCCTGTTTATGTAGCTTCCCTAGCTATTAGACCCACGACCCTATCGCATATACCTTTTTTCCATGCGCAGAGGTCGGGCAGTTCATGACCGAGCGCCATTCGGGAGAACAACATGTGGCCGGCCTAACTCACGCTGCCATGAATTGTTTCCGTCGGAAGAGGTTCTTCTCAAGGTGCTTCGAAGGGTCGCTTTCAAGGGCCAATTCATAGGACTTGCCTGGTCGGTGAAACATGCCTGCGACGCGGACCAGCGACGGCGCTGGGTAGCTCACACCCTATCACGATCGCTCAATGACGGGACCTGATTGGAGACCAATTGGAGACCGTGCTAATCTCGGCTTCCGTGTCACCGTAACACCGACCAAGTCTATCCCCATACCTTCTGCCCGAGCCCGTGCGTGCTGGACTACAAGTACTTCCTTCCGGCATTGATTAAGGGTATATAATTAACTGGATCCGCCCACTGCAATGTACCCAGCCCCTCAGCCTCGAATGACCTCCTTAAACTCATTCCCTGCACCTCCTACGCGTGAGCAGCTTCTTGTCGTCACAGACCGCTACCTCGCTGCTTTCGCCAACAATAAAACACACCCTTTGTTTTTGCTAACCTTCTTCTCGACGATATCACCAGTTACTATCCAACACTATCCCTCCACTTCCACACATCCGCAGGCATCCCTTCTACGCGGGCCCAATGCTGTTCGCTCGTACTTTGATCTCCTCGCGACTCATTGGACCCGCACTGCCGTGCATAAGAGGGCGATCGACGTAGATCCATTTACACGCACTGTCGTGTTTGAGGGCAGCATTACATGGAAGTGGAAGAAAAGTGGGCGCAGCTGGGTTGAGGATTTCACGTGCACGATTGCGTTTGACGAGCTGCTCAAGATTGTCAGCTATGCTGTCAGGACGAACTCACCATTGAAGACGTGTTTGATGCGCGCTAAGGACATCGACGATGATCCCGTGCCAAGAATGCTAAGCGCTGGCAAGGAGACGGTCCGAGTGTTGGTATGTCGCGTCCCCGCATTTTCTTGCATCTGACACGGCTCACCGGAGAAATTCTCCATCTACAGAGGTAGACAGGATCTCGCACATCGCTTATCGTGTCGGCCTCGGCCTCGCTCACCGACCTTTGTGACGGATATTCGAAAGCCGCTTAGCCCCCTCTTGCCCATCGCCGACCCCATCTATCTATATTTCTGTTGTTCGCCTCAGGTTGACCTCTCGCACCTACAAATTCCACCCTGACGGCCAACATCATATCATGCCTTCCGAGCTGGGAGAGCCTAACGCCCCGTCTTCTCACAACGTAACAATGTAGCACTTCAGGTCGTACCTAAATTGTTCAGTCCCTGTGATACAACACGCCATAATTATCTGGGTTTGACCTTACCAAACATCTGCTTATGTTAGACAACTTCCTGTGTTTCTAAGCCTTTTTAAGCCTCCGTTGATGCGGCGTAGAACGGGCAGCCTGGCTTATTTTGACGAAGATAGGTTTCTATCACTCGGGCACAAGCTACCCCGATGTTCGTGTGTAGCACGATGGCATCGGCTGGCGGCATGACGCTCGATTGCTTCCACGTATGGGATCCTTGTGTCTCTTGTTGAGGAAAGATCGGGCTTCGGGTGACTGACCATTTCACGAGGCTTCGCCGCTGCGACATGTCGCAGACCCACGTCATGACAAGGCCATTTATGTGGGTTGAGAACACGCCAGAGTAGGAGAATCGGCCATATCGAAACAGCAAGAGGGAAGGAAGAGCCGAAAAAGAAGGGGCTCACATTACGCGCCAGGCGTCTTTATCGATGGCATGTACGTCAGGGAGAGAAAAGCTGTTACCGAGAAAGCCGTCGCAGTCGCTGTCCGGTGCGATAGAGCGCTCGCGAAGCCTACGCCACTGAGAACATTCACAGGCTTTTCAGTCTTCTGGAAGGACAATACCGAGGATCATACACGCTCGGGAGGCATGTACCATTCGTCTTAAAAAATTCTTGGACTAATTATCTGCATTAGATATTTAAGACTTGTGTTTTGTGGAGGCAGCAACGTACATTCGAGCTCGCTCATCTTAATTCCCCGCATCGCCAGGAATATTTTGATCCCCGGGCACCATTCCCCGCATCCGCGATTATCATGGAACGATCATTTTGCTGAACCTTATGGTGAATGTCGCTGAACGTTGTATTGATGACGTCGCCGGACCGGCGAATAATGATGCCGACGAAGTACCCTACACCTGCATCGAGCGCTTCTATAATAGCCGGAGACATTACAAGCCAAAGAGCTGGAAGTTGGCGAAAACATGATTATGCGGTGATAGAAACAGGTCGTAACGTGTTGCGTCCGGTAAACCAAAAAGGAAATATTTTTATTTGGCGGCTGTTTTGTCTTCGTGGCAACTCAACCGCAATCTAGCGGCGCTAACCCTACTTCGAAGAGGAAGCTTCAACTTGAAGCTGCAAAGCCTATCCTATCTTCCATATTGTACAATTGGTCCAGTGCACTGATTGTTTTGTTTGTCGCATCGCGGCTTCAAAGAAATCTCGCGTATCAGCGCCACGATTGTGTGAGGTCAATCAGGGGACTGTTGTCCACACCCGCCATAACTACATGAAATTCCAGGAATATGGCTACATACAAGCCGTCAAGTCCCTTTAATTGTTGGTATTTATTATTTCTGTTCGCAACTAGGCCATATCACCCGCATGAGATGGGTTAGTAAGCGGCCGAAATGTCAATGGGGCCACTGCCAAAGTCAGGTTGAAGTTTCCCTAGAAGGCACCCTGTAAGATTTGGACTCCTTCAAATCTCAAAACTGATATCAAGCCTGGACTCTTCCTCTCCTGGCTTGACTGGAGCCCAACGGGACAAGATCGTTTATATTGGGTTGAGTTTTTCTTCTGGTGTCGTCCGAGATAGCGTGGCGTAGGGGTAATAAAGTGACTATTGGTCAGATATACGGTGAATTGCTTAGCGCCATTGTCACGGGAGCTTCGAAGTTTGACATTTGTCTCTGGGCCTCCTTTCATCCGCAATATTACAACATAAGCTGTAGCTACTTATAAATGTGCGGAGTTTAGTTTGAATGACTTGGGTTTACATGGACTCAAAATCAAAAGTATTTTCAAAGCTCATGCATTATGAATAGTAAACTTGGACAAATCATAAAAGTAACCTAGAACAAAACTGTGTCATTGTGATACAGGGAATATCACAATCTGCCGGTTTTCGACCAAGAAGGATTATCCGTCACGACACCACCAACACCACCGTCATATACGCCATCAATGGAGAGTTGCAAGTTAGGGGTAACGGGGACACCGGGAATCGTTGACCAGAGTGCAACTGCGACAGTACTGATGGAGCTCATCAGTACCCCAAGTACATGGGAAAAGAACCATGCTTACTTGATACCACTGTAGTCTAGGATCCCTTCATGCACGGGGAATTTGCTTTGCGGGCTATCAAACTCGTTAGGACAAAGGTAGTTCATAGAAAGGTGTGGTCTATACCCCAGGTTCCCTACTCGCTTTCCCATCATCCAACCATTCACAAATAAGATCGCACGATAAGGTTGCCCGAAGGGTTCCTGGAATGTGAACGACATAGGGATGTCAAATCCATTGGGTATCGCTAGCTTGAACGTTGTAACGAAAAAGCCAACACCAGCGTTAGAGTTTGGGAGGCCCTCGATGAGATCACGAGAAGTCCATGCAGAAGTGTCGAATCCAGGCAGATGCCAGCCTTTGCGCTCCCCGAATAGTCCACCTTCGTTTAGAACACCTGGAGAGGAAGGCAATGCATATTAACTGAACTCTGACAACACAATGTATGGGCGGTGGTAGAAGCTCTTACCTCGGACCTTGTCCGGGTAACTAACATGATGTTTCAGTATGAGCAGCCGAACTTGAGCAAATTGACTCACCCAAGATAGCCACCGACTTTTCCTTGTACTTTCCACGTGGTGAAGTTCCCCGAGTCCAACTTGAAGCCACGGATGCCGCGAGGACTTTTCGAGCTATCAGGGTTTGCTGGTCACGAATCCGCGATTAGTTCGTTAGTCGGGATATAATGGTGGCAGCTGGTGCTCACATCCTTGGGTTTCAGCCAGACCCATGTTATCCTAAAATTTGTCATTCCCCGAATGAACACAACATTTCTGGGATAAGCATACCTGAACGATTGTGATAACGTTGTCTTTGCCAGGTACCAAGGCGCCTTCGGGGAACGTAAATTTCTCATCGGTTTCCTCTACAATGTGCCGGTTATTGGTTGAACTTTACGCAAGAAAGGGAAGAGTTAGTCATCAGGTCAGGCAGCATCAATCAAAAGCTCCCACTTTCCAAAGGAAGTATGCAGGAAGACATTATTAAGCCATACACTCGCTGCAAAGGCTAATAAAACAAGTGTCAGCTCATGGCATACAAGGAAGAACAACGAGTACGAACCTTCACCGCCATTGATTGACAGGTTGACACTTTTCTCAGCTCCGGTGGCCGTGAAATGGCCTCTCCATAGGACTGTATTCTCACAGCTACGTTCGGATATAAGCAACGCTGATGCGGCCTCTAAGACATGAGACAGTTGTCAATCACGCACAAGCCATAATCGCAGCCATACAGAATCCTTCCATCACCGTAAGACGGCTTGACCGGTATGTTGGTGGTTGTTTTGTTCGCGACCACCCAAACCGAATCGTCGAACGCACCGTCGACTTCAGGTAAGCTATCCATGAACTTCCACCCCTCCAATTTGGGCACAGATATTCCATCAAACGCGCTGGATGTGCTCAGTTGAGCAACGAACCCCCCGATAGCCGTGACACGCGTTCCAGCTAGCGCCAAATCGCCCGAGACCTGCTCGCCGTTCCAGGTGATAGAACGTATGTTGCGGGGCGCGATCACTGTCAGTCTCGTCTCAGCCTTGAGGTCTCCGTGAAGAGCGAGGGCAGTGCCGTCGATGCTTGCACTACGGACGAGATAAGGACCACCAACGAGAATGGAGGTGTTGGTGCCAATGCTCCAGTAGTTCTTCAACGGATCTTTCGAATTGGTATCGGCAACAGAGGGCGCCCAAAACGTCGCTGCGGTGTCTGAGTCCGCGAAGAGGACGAGCTGCGTGTCTGAGTCCCACACCGTGACGAGGCCGTCGATGCCGGCGAGGAATGAGACGATCGTGGTGCCTTTTGCAATGCCTTGGGCTTGGTGGGTGAGTTCAACAAGCGAACTTTGTTGAAGTGGGTTTGGGGTTCCTGTAAGAGCAAGAGCCGCCTCGTGTTCCTGGGACGAGGATCCATGGAGGAATAGAACGTCACGCCCGTCGATGGTGCCTGTATAGAAGACCTGGGCGGTAGAGTAGACAGCCCTCGATTTTTGGCCAAATGCATAGTCCGTCACGATGACTTTCGACTGGCGCCCAGAGAGTGCAATGGAGGAAGCAACAAGTGGAACTTGGATGGCACCCGTCGTTGTCGATGTTATGTTGAGTTTGAAAGTAATGTTTGCGCTGAGCATAACAATGAGGTCTGAGTATATGAGATCAAAAAAGTACTAACGTCGATGTCGAATCCGTCTGCCGTACAACGTAGAACCCCGCCTTGCTGTCGGGATTGCGCAAGAAGGAGACAAAAGCAGCCGGGGAGGTTGATACAGCTAGGCCAGTAGACGAGTCTGCAACCCAGTCTGTCTTATAGAACTCCGGAGAGCTGCGCAAAAATAGCCCTTGACGCTTAATTTCGTCGTACTTGGTTGTAAGCTCCCTTGACTCCGCGATCTATATGGGAGAGTCAAAAATTGCCATATTCCAGGGCAGAGGCCGTTGCCATACCGAAGCACCATAATCATAGGACGTATATACTCCGGGGAAGGGTATGCCTCCCCATGATGTACCTCTGTACATGGTACATCAGCTCATCACGGGCCGAAGGAACCGGGGAATTTGACATACCCATAGAACATGTAATAATTGATCATCTTTGCGTTACTCGCCCAGAGCTGTAAATTGAATACAGATTGGAAGTCGGGGCCTGTCAGCACGCGGCATGGAGCATAACCTGTGTGAATACCGGCATCAGCTACTGGGACCTGATGATATCCTAGCGACAAGCACACCAGGTGCAGTAGGGCCCCATGCGTCGAACGAACCCCCTTGAAATTCGGGTATGTACCACGGCTGTGAAGGGTTGACCTGTGCATGATAAGTGTGGTAATTCGTGGTTACGGGCCGCCAGACTGATGGATTCGAACAATCAAAGCCCTGGGGGTATGAGTCAAGTCTGTGTATGTTTCAGCGGCATCTCTATGAAATCTAGGGACTCCTTTACCCGTAAAGATCAACTGCACCCTACCCAAGATCATGTAAGCGTTGTGAGTCGGGAGTTTTTTGTTGAGTATCGTACCGTTCCGTTGATGAAGTTTCTGCCCTGGCCGGGGTCATTGTAGGTCAGCGGCACGACAATTTTGGAGGCTGGGCTCTTGTACACTTGTTCGAGGTCGGCGAAGTACTCAGCATGGCTGATTGGGGTTTGCTGATACTCGTTGTCTGTGCAAAGTCAGAAGGTAAACATTACTCAAGCGCCTAACGCGTACCGACTTGGATGGCTGCCTCGTCCATTAGTTGAATTGGTTGTAACTTACAGGTCAAAGACTTACCGATGACAGGCCCTCCTTCTGCGATCTGATTCGGAGACGTGACATCTATTATACCTTGTACATACGCCTGCCACGCCTGCTTCCAGTCTGTAGCATTCGTACGGAGAGTCCCAGAGATTTCGGACGTTGCCCAATGCGAAATTCCGCCCGCGGTTGTTTCAGCGTTGATGTACTGCTCGTGTTAGTCGATAATAGAAATCTGGTGAGCATAGCATAACTCACAGGACCTGTATTTATTTATTAAAATATGTTTGTATTTGAGAAGCGAAAAAAAGGATCGTACCAGGTCGCAAAACGATCCAAATTCCAGCCTCTCTGGCGGCATCGTACAGGGGTTGCAAGGCTCGGAAACTATCAAAGTCGACAACTCCACGAGAGGGGTTAATGAGACCCATGTGTGTGTAAACACTGACAGCGTTCATGCCTGTAGCTTTGACCTTCTGGAGAATGTCAGGCCATAGGGATGGGACCGGTAGACGAAATGTGTGGAATTCGCCAGAGCTGAATGATGTGAGGAGCCTCGCATGAGAAGTTTGATAGCCTACTTACTAAATGAATATCCGCTGTCCTTTGAGAATGAGACTATAGTTGTCAAACCGGACCTGGTCCGTTATAACAGCCTCGGCGTCAGACCTCGCATGACGTGCAGGTAGCTGATTTGAACTGGGCGCATCGCTGTGCCCAGAGGATAGCAAAACAAACAGGGCAAGTACAAGGCATGTAGGAAACCAGAACCAACTCGAGTTCGATTTCTTCAAAATCATCGGTGGTATGCCTTTCTCTGGGTACGCTCCCATTATAAGGTCTTGTTCTAGTGACACTTGACGCGTCTTGTGACCCATCGTGTCGTCAAAACCCGCCTAATGGGAAGCAAACAATGTGTGAACAACCTGTGGAAGGTCAAAGCCGAAGAAGAATTCATGAGATTTCGAAGTGGTTGAACGGCAGAATGGTCCGCGGCAGATTCCGCGGACCGTTAGGCCATCAATCAATCGAAGAGCCATCAATGCACATTGATAGTAGACTAAATCGACTGAGCTCTGGATTGACAGAACTTGTGCGCATTCGTCCACATGCATCCATTTTATTGACATATCAACCCCACTATATAATTCTAAACTTTCAGTCTGGGCCTTATCCTCTGGATCTATGTGCTCCGTGTCACGCTCAGTCGAATTTTGGGAATCAGAGGGATGCAACTCGCAACACAATAGTTGCCTCAACTCTAATGGCGTCTAACGCGGAGCTGCGACATGACCAGTATGTCCGGGCGTCGATTCATGGGGACAGGCCTCAATATTTGAATTGACGTTGCTAGCCTGCTGTAGAATTCTCTGAACTGGGGAGCGGGGTAGGAACCGGTTCAAACGAGCGAGGAATTACGTACATGAGTAGCTAAAAGATATAGGAAATGTATCCATGCGATAGTGACTCCATCAGGATAAGAAAAGGGGAGTGAGTGATATGATAACAATCAAAAAAGGTGCCAGCCAATATGCACACGTGCGCTCGCATATTCCAACACCTGCTATTAGTCGACTCGGTGGCCTTGAATGTTGAAGTTCCGATACGTAACTTTGCGCGCTCCTTCCATGGTCCTGCTATTTTGCAGTGTTGTATCAAGGCAGAAAGTTGTTGGAATATACGAGCGCATGTGTGCACATCGTTTAGATGCCGGCACCTTTCTCAATTGTTATCATATCACTCAGTACATTTTCTTATCCTGATATTGTTATTGCATGGCTACATTTACTATATCTTTTAGCTACTTGCGTACGTAATTCCTTGCTTGTTTGAACCGGTTCCTACCCCGCTCCCCAGTACAGTGAATTCTACACAAACAAGCTACTCGCTTGTCTGGTGGGGCTATCAAGAATATGCCAGCAGTCTCGGTGCCTAGCAGGTTGCTCTCGGCATCGCTTGGAAGTCCTCCTTCTCTGAGGCATTTTGATTAGTCTCTCGCACATGCAAGCCACCAGTTGGGTGCACACTTGTTACTTGGAAGTCACCAGGTTGGTGCATTGTCAGTTTGACACTCACAAGACACCCGTTAGGCGCACCGGAAGCCACGAACCCCGAAGCCATCAGTTCAACACACACGAAAGCCACCAGCTAGGTGCAGTACACATTCACTTCCTATTCCAGTTTGACACTCATGGCCGACACCACCAGCAAGAGCCATCTTCCCACAAAGCTCAGCAATGGATGCAGATGAGGTTGAGGAAGCTGGGGGTGTGGACAATTGTTGCTGGCGAGGAGAGTTGCCCAGCAGGTTCTGTGAACCACAAGGTAGTCAAGGCTTGGCAGACGCGTGCTGACTTGGCTTTGAACAAGCTTGTTGCAGAGGTTGGTGACAGCCAGCTTGTGCACACTCGTGTCTCGATGGACCCTTCAGAGGTTTGGGATAGGTTGAGGGAGGTCCACATGTCGGAGGGGTTGGGGAGCATTGTCGCTATGTGGCAGAGGTTCTTCACTATCAAGAAGGACAACCGCACCCCTGTTCAGGCTCACACCACATCCGTTCATGAACTTGCTGATCATCTCACCAGCCTGGGTGATGGACCTTCGGAAGCTCTCATGGTTGCTGTTCTCATGCTTTCTCTCCCTGCCTTGTATTCCCCACTTGTTATTTCACTTGATGCCCACCCACGACGTGTCAACTTTGATTTTGTTGTCCAATGCTGTATGAATGAGGAAGCATACCAGTTTTCTCTTCAGCCCTCATCATCACGTTCTCGAGACTCTCTCTCAGTTGCCTATTCTGCTGACACCAATCATAAGAAGTGTGACAAGAAAGACATCACTTGTTTCCACTGCAGGAAGAAGGGACACTACAGGAATGAGTGTAAGGAGGATGAGGAGGGGAAGAATGATTTGAAGAAGAGTTTGAAGGACATGGCGGCAGGTGCCACTGTTGAGTCCAACGATGAGGTAGAGGCTTGGTGATTGAGGGGGTACATTTATTTTGTCTGTTCTTTCTTTCTTTGTTGTTCTGCGCTTGAGGGGGTATGTTGGAATATACGAGCGCACATGTGCACATTGGTTAGATGCCGCCACCTTTCTCGATTGTTATCATATCACTTAGTACATTTTCTTATCCTGATATCATTATCGCATGGCTACATTTACTATATCATTTAGCTACTTGCATACATAATTCCTTGCTCGTTTGAACTGGTTCCTACCCCGCTCCCCAGTACAGCAAATTCTACAAAAGTAGCCATCTTTTGAGCAGGGTACTGACCTTGTATGGCCAGACGGGGACCTGCTCTGGTCACTGAATATCGTTCAATTGGTTATTGCAGTGAAGAATCCTCCGTTCGTGATGCTGTCCATAGCAGAAGGTTTTGTACAACCTGAACTCCTGGCCCACACTCGCAAACAACTGGGAATATGTAGAAGACTATGACATACCCCTGTCTTGGCCTTCTTAGAGCAGCCTTTTACAGTTGCAATCAAATCCAACATTGGCCTCACCATCCTGGCACCCACTCCACACACATACCATCAAGAATGAAGCCACAAGCAGTCGTGATTGACCAACTACAAGAGACCACCCCATGCGCTTCCCTTGCTTTGTGTACCTGAATCACAATCCGAGCTTTCCACCTCTGGCCACCTCGATCTGCTTCCGCCTCATCCCCTCTGGTGACCCGGCACAATTTGAGAGATCTAAAGACCTCCTTGACACCAATGGGGAGGTGTGGAAGATTCCCATTCTGCACATTCTGCACCACAAATACAGTGCAGGTTTACTTAGCTGCCTACAGGACGAAGGCCCACCTGAGGTTGCTCAAGCGCTCATTGCTGCCACCAGCTTACACGTCAACAGGGGACATTTCATTCTCACTTATTTGGAGCAAGTGTTTGTGGTGGATGTAAGTAAGAAGAAAACAACACCATATCACTATGGCTGAACATTTTGGTGTCTTCTTCCTGGCAGTGTTACAGGAGAGTTACTACTGCACTGGCAAGACAAAACACGTCTGCGGTATGTCTGTGTATCATATCTCTCTTTCTTACTGATATTAGGAAATACAGGCCAGCTTTTATTGCGCTTTGAGCGGTCACAGTTCCCACTGCACGCTCTTGGCAACTTTGTGGTCTTACAGGTTCTGAAAATGCTGGGGCCAGTTGAATTCATTCACTTCCATCCAAGCACGCCCCTGCCACGTCCCAGCGAGTTGCTCGAGCAGCATGGTAATGGTGGTAAAATACATCTGTGCACGTTTAACCCTAATGGCCCACACAGAATCAGTGCCTCATGCATATATCTTGAGCATCTTCTGAGCATGCAATGTCTGCAACCAACCTGTATGTGATGTATGACCATCTGATGAGCTCTTGCTGATTGTTTCTTCAGTGATGAGCTCTTCCAATAACATTTTCGTCTGATGTTATAAGTGATGAATATATGACTACTATCTAGAGTAGGATCGGCAACTACTTCGCGCCTTGGTAGATGGGTTCTGCTAGCTAATGTCAGGATGGCGTTGTGCCGCTTGACTGACGTGTTCCATGCAGCGCCACAAGTGGAAAAAAAGGGGGTCACTGACACTAGCCTCCCTTAATTTGTTGATTATTTGAGAGGAGAGTGGACATAGAGTGTCACAAATTTGCCATGGATAATGCAAGATGAAAAACTATGACATTATCAATAACCAACCACTGTATTTGGACAAAAGCCAAAAACCTGCTCCCATCATATAACCACCAAATCGTTGTCAAAGTTTTCATCACCCCTTCTTTTTCCATCATTGGCTTGGTGCTCCGAGGTCCCAATAGCATATGAGTGAGGACAGTTCAGCATATTGGTAGTTCTATAGAACCATGCATATGCATCCAGATAAGGCAAAGTGCAAACATACTGGCTGTGGTCTCGCACTTGAGGTACACATGTCCCGCTTGCATTTGATCTTCATCGATCAGTGGGGTCAACCCAGATGTGCAACAGTCTTTCAAAGCTTCAAAGCTTCATTGTCTACCCCCTGGCGGAACAGTTTTGAACAAAGCTACACAGTCTGCAAGAGAGCCAGCTGTAAGTATTGCTTTGGCAATGAGGAGTGGCTGTGAAGACTCACAATAAAAAGCATACACATCTCCTTTATCTCTCTCTCTCCATCCACCATCAACCTCACCTCAAGCATGCAACACGGTCCTTTGGGACACTATGAACTCCCGAACCATGACGGGTCCCTTTAAAGCTTACATTGCGTGGATGGTTGCGAGTGCCCCATCGTCGTCCAGCCCCAAAAGACGCTCATGCAGCCGCGATACCAGATACGGCCAGGCTCAGAGTCGTATTTGGTCCAAGAAAGTTTGGTGCTGGCCCTTCCACCTCCACACCACTCTGAATATTGATGCGTTGATGAACACCAGACCCTGTGACTATGATCAATCAAACACTGTAATTACAGTGCTGTTGATCTATCACTACCTGTGAGTAGCTGGGTGGGCTGAGGCCCATGATAATTGATGGCAAGACCCTCGTGCTCGTTGTTGCCCATGACGCCGAGCATTGCCTATATGGAGACCAGCCCACCATCACCCATTTGTTCCTGGATCTCTACCGATCAAATCTTCCCTTGTCAATCAAGAGTCCTCGAAAATGTCAGGCCATGTCAACAAACATAATTCTATGTTGTTTAAGTAGAACAAAGTGACGTCTGAACAAAAATATGTTATTTGCATTAAACATAGGAAATGGAAAACAGAAAATGGAATGGAAAACAGAAAAATGATGCGACAAATTAGTGAAGCTCGATGCGATATTGTGTACCATTTGGGGCACCGATACCCTCATGGATAGAGGGCAATGTCGCCCATTCAGATGAACATGATGCCACCAGCTGATGATACAGCACTGCACAGCAGAAAGCATAAGCCCATAAACCAATGGACACCGACCCGTCACGAATGTGATCATACAATCTACCTGCCCACTTCTCCCAGTGTTGTGCCTGAAACTGGAAAAAAGCAATACATCAGTGCATTTCTTCATCCAGCAGCAAGCACTCCTCCTGGCATTGATGTGCCCAAGCCCTTGCCTTGCACCATTTGATGCGAAGAGCTACATCAACATATTCAGTCAACCATGTAATCTAGCATAAAGGAATACAAACCTTCTTGTTTCTCCTCTCCATCGACAGCATCGGCGCTGTACATTGACCATATCCATGATAGGTTGTGTCTCCCCTCACCAAAGCCTCCTTCATTGGCTGTTAGACCATGCAAATTGCCGTCGTTTAATTCTTTAAGGATGATATCCCACCCCAAATAGTGAGTGGCTGTATTAAGAGATTTAAGCGCAGCACGGATTTTGTTGTACTTCTTTGCAGCTGATTTGATGCGTTGTTTGACAGCAAGAAGAAGTGCCTGATTGCGTGTGAGTAGTCGCTGGCCACGAATATACTTGTCCTTCGATCTGAACATCATCAACCGCAGGATAATATTTTGACGGACCTCCAAAAGAGTCGCATGGGCCTGTGCGGTTCGGAGCCTCCACTCATAGTCAAGGTATTTGGTGTTGACAGCTCCCCCCTCAATGATGATGGCAGACAGTAGCCAAAGATTAAAATTGAGGGCCATGCTTGGTTCTGCACCCCCCTTGAGCTCCTCCTTTGCTCGAAGAGCAGCAGCACTGGGCATGTAGAGAACCTGGATACCTGCCCAAGCTTCAGGCTTGTGGAGAAGGCAATTGCTATGTTCAAGTATCTTGGAGTGCTGGAGATCCATCAAATGGGCCCTGAGTGCATGAGTATCACAAAGAAGCACACACCTATCATCAATCTTTGGTTAGGTTTGCTAGGGCTGAGTAAAAAACTGGGGATACATACTGATGGTCTTCCAGCTCGAGACCTTGTGCAATGAGTTGGCTTGAAGGGACATCCTCGTGGATGGCAGCCATCAGGTCCTTGCAGAGTTCAGCCTCATCTTCCTTTGCAAGTTCTAGCTGGACATGGCTCTCGCTAACGTCTGTGTAAAAAGACAGATCAATGATTAGTGGTAAGTAGAAATAAAAACACCACACACTCTCGTAGGCAATCATGAAGGGGTTAGGCTGTGTTCCATCGGCCTCCCAGGTTTGAACAACGTGCGTCCACTCTGTTGGATCCTCAACAGGGAGGGCAAGATTGAATGTTTCAAATGCCTCCACTTGTTTGGCTTGGTACTTTACAGCCTCCTTAAGCTTACAGGAGAACATTGGCACTGGGGAATACATATGTATTAGCATGGATATTTCAGATAAGACAAAGTAACTTCGAAATACCTATAATGACAATCTTGCGCCAATTGTAATCACCAAAATGATTGTCAAGGGTGTTGCGTTGAGAGCCCAGACCCATTTCCTTGGTGCTGTTTGTGACGTTGATGGCCGCCCATCCATGCTCTGGAGCTTCGCCATCCATCTGCCCGACACCTGGTGTGTAGTTGAAAGAAAAGTTGAAGTGGCAATCTGGACGATGTGCAGGGAGATGGAACTTTGGAACTAGGAAGTGGATTTGTAGATCAGTGTATGGGTTCGGAGGGTAGATGGTGCAACACTTGGCCAGATTACGCCCCCACTGACAGGCAATATTGTACGACATGACAACATGTTGAGATGGATTCTGGCCCATACTTGACAGGAAGAAGTAATCCATATTGACATATCTGAGAAGACAGTGTTAGTGGTGATAGACAAATCAGCATGTAAGTAAAATCACTTTTCCCCCTTTTGGAGGTTGTCGACAGAGACAGGGCACTTCATATCATGTCATGCGCACTCAGTCTTGCCTGTCCCACTAGTGTCGATGCCTTTACCCCCACGTATGCTAGCAGACTTGATAGCATCGTGATTATTACATGTGCTGATATCATCAGGAATGACTTCACCGTAAGTGGTGAGGTACCTTTTGAATTCAGTGTCATTTACAAAGTAGGCATAGCCATGGTTCAGGCCCAGGTCTTGCTCATCAGTGGAGGTCTTGAGTCATTTGAGCTGAAAGTTAGCATTGATCCCCACAAATAAAGAATAAAGCCAGCTATATATCAATTAGCACCAGGATAGTAATGTGACGTGTGAGTTAAACTTACCTTTTGTGGCTTGGGGTGTTCTCCCAACCTTTGGGGAGGTTGACCCTGGGTATGGGGCAGGCAGGGCAAAGAATGGCGCACTCCCCAACTTGAGTACCACTAGGGCCCAAATGATTGTGACCACAACTGAAACATTTGAGAAGTTTCAGGTGTCGCCATTCACGAATCATGCATAAGAAGGTTGAATATTGATCCTGAGCAGATTTGATGAGGGAACAAGAGAATAAAGTCATAATGAGAACGTACAGGAAGAGTCACAGTGCTGGTATTATCAGTCTGGCGAAGGAGGGTCTGATAGAATTCCAAGGCAGAGATTTTTGACATGAATGAAAGAAGCTGAAAGAATTCAAGGAGGGCAAAGGTTGCACCACTTCTCGGGTATTCAGTTGTACTAGGAAACAGGCGTGAACGAAGTAGTTGGACAACACGGGGCTGGACACGAGTGCAATTGCAAAAGTCGATGTTGACGCAATGTATACCATTTGTGTACAAGACAACAAAACCCCCCAACAATGATTCAGGATTAGGACATCCCTCACTGTGCGGATGGTTGAGTTGAACTCAGAGCCCAAGGTTGAAGAATGTTGTAGGTGAAAAAAATGAACCATTCCATTCCTGAGACAATGGTCAATACATTGACAACTAACAACTCCACTGGACTTACCCAGATGCGATGGAATGGCTCTGAGGAATGGTTCTCGATAAGGCAGGCAGTGCAATACAAGCTGCAACATGAGCATTGAAGCGCAAGGTCCGCGGGGCCCTCGAGACACAGGAGTTCAAAAGGTACATATTGATGTCCTTACCCCAATACAAAAGGGGATTGGCCTAGGGAAAGTATGAGTTAAGTGAGAATGTATAAGAATTGGCAATATATAAAGAACTTACGGTTGCGCCGGTCCTTATCTTCTTCTCGGGAGCTTTGACATCTTCATCAATAACAAATTTGGAATCGATCCACTGCATGTCAAAGTCCAAATCTTGTTTGCCCTCATCGTCGGGAGGTAGCATGGCAGAATGCAGAGAAGAGAGTAAGGGTATGTTGTTGTTGTTGTTGGTGCAAGACTGGCGTGCAGGGAGCCTAACGAGGCCATGAGTCACGACGGTTGGAGCAGAAGCTTAGGCTTCATATGTTGTGTGATGTTGCAAATCTTGTGGGGGTTGAGCTCGTGAAGAAGATTCTGGAAGAAGGATGTCGTCGAAATCTCCTCCTCTGTGGTTACGATGGTGTTTGTTAGTTTGGGTAGACATGGTGACGAAGTGAAGAAAACCATACCTGCTGCTCTAATTTATACAAATTGCCGATTGTAGCCCCGTCATCACCTGAGTAGCAGTATTAATATGACCGGTTTAGCAAGTTGGGTGTGTAGCTGAGTTGTTGGGTGTGCTTTGGAAAATTATTGTTAGCACAAAAATCTCACAAAATAGTCAAAAGAACGTACCTCGAACTGTATCACAAGTGCATGACGAGTCCTGTGAGCCCCAGGTGTAAACCGAGTCGTTGGCCATGCTTTGGGTGGGCCATTTTCAGCTGGAGCATCTCACAGTCAGAGTTAAAATGAACACACCTGCGACAAGTAATCCTATTGGGTCGTACAGGGGGTGCAGATGATACCCCAGCACGCATACCAGAGAGGACTTGGCAGCTAAACTAAGCGGTAGAGGTTGGAGTGCATGTGGGCAGAATGGTGATAAACAGTCTTAGGGGTGCATGCTTCAAAGGTTAGTAAGTATAGACTAGTTGGCTGAGGAGAAAACTGACATACTGGTGCGACCAACCAGCACTCGCAGGCCAGCAAACTCATAGCAGTTGCAAAGAGTGTGTTGATAGTAATGTCATTGATTGAAGATTACCAGTTGATCAACGACATTTGCATCAAATTCAACATAGTCATGTGAATGATAGCCATATGGGGAAATAAATTGGTCAAAACATATGCAAGTAAGTATAGAAAACATAGTTAGGCCATCAAAAATTCTACTCTGTACAGATTCTCCTCATCCTCTTCCACATGTCTCATCAGGAACTCGTATGAGAGGTCATTAACAATACTGTCTAGACAAAATTGGAGTAGTCCTTCACCAGAGAGTTCCTTCTCTCTCTCTTCTTTCATAATGATGACATCCCATTGATGACCTTTGAGGTAGAGGCTGAAGGCCGTGTAGCGCAGGTAGGAATTTCGCTGAGCTGTTTGAGTTAGAATAGAAAGATGGCACCAAGAAATGAAAGTGTTTACCCTATGTTCATGGTCTGCCGTCAGTGTCAGAATAGACTCCCAGTTTACATACTCGTTGCTTTTTCAATCCTTTCCCTGGGACGGACCAACCCACAACAGTTTCTTGCAGAGGAACTAGGGATCACATCAGCTCTGGGCAGGGACACATTGTTATGGGTGCATACCTTTTCTTGAAGGGACTCCACCCACCCTTGACGTATGGGGTCAACACAGCCGCCCAGCTCATCATCAAAACGGTCATTCAAAACCACTGGAAAACAATCAAACCAGATCGGGTACAGAAGCTCAAAAAACTTTTCAAGCTTGCCCGCCTTGAGTGCATGCATGTACAGCGGGCCGGCAGGGGTCAGGGGCATGCCTTGTTTGGGCGTCTTGTACCGGCCCTGGTTGGAGATTCCCTCGTTGGGTGGCGTAAATATGATCTGGGGTGATAGTCAGTGACGCTGAGAATAGAGCTTAGACCCTGAGACCTACCCCAATTGAGCATGTAAAAATTACCCTGAGGTTGAGCCAATTTCAACCACCAATTGGTTTTGATTTCCTGATGGACCTTGAGATCAAACAGCAACAAACTCAACTGTGGCTGACCGTACTCAAAACATAAGAACAGTTTGTAGAATATCTGTAGGCAAGATAAACAATTTATATATACCACTGGGACCCTAACTTGTATATAAAGTGATTTTGCCCGGCAGGATGGCTTGAATGAAAGATTCTGAAAAGGTCAGACAATGCTGAAAAGGTCAGATATCCAACTTGTAAATCAGCAATGTATTGATGCATTGATGTCGTCAGTCTCTATTGTCCACCATGCCAAGGGCTAAACTCAATCACACTCTGGAGAAAAAACACCTGGCAAACAATGCTAAGAGTAAACGGAGTTATCAAAAGTATACATTCCTCCATTTATTGTCACCATATCTCACAATGACCAATAGATTGCTCAAATGTCTGCACATGCAGAAATTTGCAGTACAGACAAGCACATGAGTAACAATTTTCACTTCTATCGAGCACTTTACACTCCCCCTCCTTTTCCGGTCAGAGTCCGGGCGGACTGACCGGACTCCAGTGGACTCCGGGTGGACTCCGGGTGGACAATGACCCCAGCCAATTTCTCAAATTTTGCTGGTCCAGTCCAGTCCGAGTCCGGTCCAAGTCCAGGCAGAGTCCACTGGATTCCGGGTGGAGTGAACGGACTCCGCGGACTCCGCCCGGATCGAGTCCGGGCGGAGTCCGGTGGACTAGGACGGACTGGTCCGGGTTCCCAAGTTCTCGCTGAGTCGACGTTATTACTTTAGTTAATTAAAATATGTTACACCATCGAGAGTTGAACTCGAGGCTCCATAAGGATTACTAAGCATAAACGCCTGGCAGCATAACCGCTACACCAGCAGTCCGT